>CAKNWW010000064.1:0-32096 GCA_932074435.1 Andricus kollari
AAGCTCTTTTATGCATCTCACTATTTTTGAATGCACCTCCAGGCACTCAAGGAGCTTAATACGTAGCGCATGGTTCGTGTTATCGAATGCCTTACGGTAGTCAATCCAAGCCATGGACAGATTGCGTTGATACCTGATCGAGTCTTGGGTAATACACCTGTCTATTAACAGGTTTTCCCTGCAACCTGCCAACCCTCTCTTGCATTCACGTTGTTCAGTTATTGCATTCCATACCGACTCGATAGATGTTAATATCCTCTATTTGCGGATGCCAGTGAACAGCTTGTAGCTGGTGTTTAAACAAGCGGTTGGCCTGTAGTTGTGTGGCCTTGACAAATCTCCGGTCTTAGTGATCAATACCGTGCGTCCTTCAACTAGCCACTGCGGAATCGGTTGTTCTCCGTTTAAGAAAGCAGTAAATATACGAGCTAGATGTTGGTGCGTAGAAGTGAACTTCTTCCACCAAAAGTTGTTGATTTAATCTGGCCCTGGCACTGAAAAGTTCTTAGTTCTAGCGATAACCTTCTTCACTTCTTCAGCAGTAATTAGTGAAAACTTTTCCTCTAGAGCCTGCAGCCTTTGTCTTTCGCAAAAGTTACGTAAGAGTGCTATATCTGAAGCGTCTTCATTGGGCTGATAAGTATCTCCATACACTGATAGAAATAATAATGTTGATTTAACCATATGATCGTTGGTTGAAAAATTACGAGTATATTTATAATATAATACGTGTACTTCAATGATAAAGAGTAGGAAATGCACTTACTGAAATATGGTAAATACAAGTTACTTATATTTGTGGTACAAAAATGTAATATTTGTGTTGCTATTGTATGAAATGCGTAATTCTATTAAACACTTGGTTGAGGGAATTATCTCTGAAATGTTGTCGTTTAGCAATACCCTTTGTATGACTGATTTACCCGACTCGCTTTGTTTAGTTTACAACAGGCGCATGTTGATCGCGCCTGCGCGTCTACTTTCGTGAGCACCAAGAATCGGATGGCCAAAACAGACATACTGTATGGCTGTATCTATACCAGCAATAAAATAGAGTTCATTTAATCATAAATATTGTTGTACCACTTATTCATTTCTATCAGTGTACACATTCTCCAAGAGGACTTTGAATCTCTTGGAATTTTCCTGAATCCATTTTACTCGCCGTGCAAGGCGCTGTTTCGCTTTTAAAAGAGATCTTTTTTTTTGCGTCCAGCGTGTGATTTGCTTTCCTTAAGTTTCGAGCAAATGCCCTAACTTTTGGAGTGAATTTTTTATTTGATGTTATGTAGAAAATTACGCACTGAATATTTGATGCATGCCGTCTCGCCGTTTCAATTTTAAACTGAAGCTGTGTAATACGCTCGCGAGTCTTACTCAGGCGTACTGATGTATCGCTACTTCTATCGTCGCTAAGCAGAGAGACCTTCTTCTGGTAAACTACACAGTTCAGATTCGAGAGATTAAGATCTTCGGGGAGCAAATCAGAGAGAGCATTATTAGCTTCAGATAATTTGACCATCCTGAGAAAGACTTTTTGGTGGATAGATCTCCTACTTCTCATGTTGGCATTATCGGCTATCTGGAAAGGTGGTCTTGCTGGAACGGGTGGTATGTTCGCTGGAGGATGTTGCCCTTCTTCTTGTCGAAAAAGAGCTTCATATCTGTTTTTGTGCAAAAAGGATACCTGGTCACTTAAATACTGAAGCGTTTTATGAGCATATTCCGGGTGCATATTAACCCAACGGTCATGTGACCTCTGCATGAATCCTCTTCGCGCCGGTGAGCTTCTTTGCCAACAGGTAAGGATGTTCCTCCTGAGTTGGTCCGACCACTAAAATCGATGTTCTCGCGCTTGTCCGGGGTTATTGCCTGGTCATCGCCTCATTTCGGTCCTATTGCCACTCCCAACTGAACCATGGCCTCCATCCGAGAGAGGCCTATTGTGGGTGGCACTGCGCGATACTGCTGACGTAACGGCATAATTCGTTGCATTGGGAAGTTATCCCAATGCAACGTAACCTGAGGACGCGTCCCGTGGCTTTGTTATAGGTCCTTTGGTTCGATTCACTATAGAGCTTGTTGAAAGATTGATTTTCTTTTAATTCATATTGACCTTGCACTTCAGTATCAGATAAATCCATGAATTTCAACAAATATTACAAGTCGAAGATTTGAAGACGAATAAGGAGACTAAGAATGAGTCTGATCTCGAGGGCACAGACATGACAACGAACAATCACATGCATAGATGTGTACTTTAATAGTCAATACCTGCATAATGTACTGTTCATATACACTCGTAATAAAATTGAACTCACAGTGCTTTCATATATTACCTAATTTTTGAAAAGCAGAACCTATCAAAAATGGAAAATGGTTGAAAATCTATTTAAGATCGACAAAATTGATACTACGAGGGATCTGTGTTTACACACAAGAGGAGATTGGGCAGACGCTGATCACCTGTAGGATCTGGAGAGATCTTCAAACATAGGGCCGACGAGGTAGACGTTCAACGCAGTCTGCGAGGCTGGTCTCGTAATGGTCGCTACCACTGTATCAGGACTCACAGGGAACCTAGAGAACATCTTTCGAAGAGAACTCGGCAAGTTAAAAAGTGTGGCGAGCGTCACACATGATGTGCGCCACGCAACAGTAGTCACTGTTTTTAAGCACAGATAAGGGTGCGGCCACATCGTTATTCGTCATCTTTATCTCCAAGTTGTGACAGACCGCGTTTCACTTTTTCCTCGGGCAGGTCTTTGGATGACCGCTGCTTTTCAGAAGCATACGAAGATAACCACAGTCGTGAACTCTGAAAGCGCTGAAACTCTGAACCTATTAGCAGGTTCGAAGCCTAACACTGTTTAAGCCGAGAGATCCACGCGTCATTAGCCGAGGTGTCGACGAAAATTCTGAAATCGGGTATCTCGAGGCAAGAGAGGAATGAATTCCTATAAAAATATACAACGATAGCAAATTGCTATCAGGTGGGCACTCATGCTCAACTAAGTGCTAGAGTAGCAACAATTGGCCTTTGCATCTCTGATATTTTAATGAAAAAATAAAAAAAAATCCAAACCATTCTAATTTCATAATATTTTTGGGAGATTCCGGTAGACATCTCACCGAGTTACATTACAAAATGTATTGCACAAAGCGCACATTAATCGTCCTTGAATTAAACCCGATTGTGAAAGCAATTGAAGAAGATTGCGAAATAGTTACCCTGCTCTTCGAAGATCACTTCGTTGAAAACTTCAAGGCAGCCAGGGTTGCAGGAAAATCATGCAAAGAATTACTGAGACCTAACCCAAATCATAACCGCTCTGACAATGTAGTTAAAAAATGCTTAAATTCGAACAGGATGGAAGCAAATTGCCGGAACTTCGAACCAGCTCGCCGTGAAAGGGGGGGGGGGCGAATTCAACCGAAGGAACGATACTAAAACCATAAAGAAAGATTACCTAAGATCCCCTAATTCGAGACTATGCGACGAGTTATTATATCCAGTCTGCATCTATACCTAGGCAAGGCCATTCGCCCCGGACTTGGCGCTTACTCATAATCCGACAAAAATTTTTATAAAGGAGGTCAAAATATTTCTGCAGCTTCTTTTGGCACACTTTCCCGTTATAACAAATCTACCCACTATGTGGGCTTCCTATTCAATGATCTTCTATAGTCTGATTTTTTATCTTACGCCTTTTTATAGAATTATTTTTTATAATGTTAAATAGTCCCACGTGAACAAATTCTACGGAAAGCGTTCTACGGAAATTCCATGTAAAATTCCATGTAAAATTCCATGTTGAAATTCCACATGTAAATGCCATACGAAAATTGTACAAACATTTCTACAAAATAACTTTGAACTAAGTTTGAATTCCGGTGATGAGCTGCACTCTAAGAAATCACAGTGCGGGACCTTGCAACATGTATGCGAACAACATCTTTTTCGAGAAAATTATGCTGCTCACGTCAAAACCTTGCACCAATTGTGGGTTTCTCGAGGACACGAGATTGCACCGATGCCCCAGGTGCAAAAACAAATCTTCGGCAAAGTCTGGTTTTTACAGTACTTTAGGGTCCTTGGAGTAAGTTCCTCGAGGACACGAGATTAAGACAATGCCCCAGGTGTAAAAAACACATATTCTCCGTGGAAGTCTGGTTTTTACAGTACTTTAGGGACCCTGGAGTAAGTTTCTAGAGAACACAAGATTGAATCAGTACCCCAGGTGAAAAAAAACACATCTTCTTTGCGGAAGTCTGGGTTTTACAGTACGTTGGGGTCACTGAAGTAAGTTCCTCGAGGACACGAGATTAAACCAATGCCCTAGGTACAACAAACACATTTTCTCCGTTTGAGTCTAGTTTTCATAGTACTTTAGGGTCCTTTGAGTAAGTTCCTCAAAGACACGAGATTGAATCAATGACCCAGGTGTACAAAACACAACTCCGGAAAAGTCTAGTTTTTACATGACCGAAGGGTCCCTGAAGTAAGTTCCTCGAGGACAAAAGATTGAATCAGTACCCCAGATGAAAAAAAACACATATTCTCCGTGGAACTCTGGGTTTTACAGTACTTTTGGGTCCCTGGAGTAAGTTCCTCAAAGACACGAGATTGAATCAATGCCCCAGATGTAAAAAGCACATCTTCTCCGGGAAAGTCTAGTTTTTAAAGTACTTAAGGGTCCCTAAAGTAAGTTCCTCTAGGACACGTGATTGAATCAGTACCTCAGGTGAAAAAAACACATCTTCTCCGGGGAAGTCTGGCTGTTACAGTACTTTAGGGATTTTGGATTAAGTTCCTCCTAAGTTAGTTCCTTTCGTTTTAAGATTCGCAACCTACGTGCACAAAACTCTATATAAATGATATGGAAACCCTGTGAAGTTTCCGTTTATCACAACTTTCTTTTCTGCCGAATATTCTAATTCTTTCTCAAAGTTATTTATTTTTCTTAACTTGTCGACCTTGCCTCTGTTATTAGAATATAATAATGATCCAAAATTTCTAGCGACGGCTTCTTCCGATATAATAGATCAATAGTTAAATTTAAAAAATATTTTTAAATGCATATAATTAATTATTAACAATAATCGTGCCAACTCTTAGCATAAATACTAAATTACTTGATACGCATGACCTTTTTGGCTGTAAAAGATTATTTAAATTTTGACATCAGTTTTAACGAATTTAGTAAGCACACTTTTGCCATAAATCTGACTCTGATGAAATCTAAATATCTGATGAGAACAAGCTTATCATCTAAAATCAAAGAGATAACGAGTATAGGATACGCGTTTTATAAAATATACAGAAGGACTAGAATATTCATCAGTTAAACTGTTAATCTGATTCTCCATTACTGCGTTCATTAGTTTTTTTAAATTAAAAAATATGAAAATTGTTACGGCTCTCGTCTTATCCTTGATGGTTATCCTCAATTCTATTGGTGAGTAGAACAATAAAATATCTCTGTAATTTTGAGTATACTCTTGAGTTTTGAAAAATAAAATAAACTTAGGAGAGGATTTTTTAAATTCCCTTCTTCTAAAGCAGAATTAAAACTATTTTTAGGAATTTCTGTTTCATGTCAAAAATTGTCTGTTCCAAGTCAAATAATAATGTTCGACAAAAATTTCCTGTTCTAAAGTTTGAATTATAATTCAGTATGGAAATTCCCTGTTAACTCACAATTGCATTTATCAAAAAAACTGTTCCGAAACAATCTTTAAACTTCTACTGTCCACCATCTTGGATTTTACAAAAATTATGTACGTCTCTGATCATTGAATGATTTCTAAAGTGAAACTTCTTTATCTAGCAAAGTTTTTTAATAGTTCATTGAGAACTGCCGAAATTAGTAAAAAATTCCTTGATTTTAAAATAATGTCCCTTTGAATTAAAAAAACAAACAATCCTCAATTTTAAATAATTGATCTTTTGAACAAGAAAGTCGATAAATTGTTTAATATTTAATTTTTGCTCCTCTCAAGCTGAAAAAAATTTTTTAAATAAATTTTCTTACATTCGATTACAAAAATTAGTTATTTTCAAAATTTTGTCTTTTTCCACTAAAACAATAGGAAATTAATTTGGTAATTTGTAAACCCTATGTGGAAGATTGAGTTGTATAAAAAGTAGTCAATTTAGGTGACATGCGCCTACGAGAATCCTAACATATCCTATTAAATTCGATCCGCTCCAGTCCGATTCTATCCGGTTTTATTTTATCATATTCAATTATATATGATCCCATCCCATCCTATTGGCGGAAGGGATGAACGGACACGCGACTAAAACTATTAGGGTTTCAGTTAGGGGCTACAAGACCATAACAACTGAAAAATTGCGTAAACTAAACACTCTTGAACTTTTTCTCCTATTTAAGTTTTATTAGAAATGTCAAGCGCCTCGGGCAGAAATAAACATTACCGATATTACAATGTTTTTGTTGCGGAGTTGAGTTCACAGAGTTCAAACCGTGGTGAACCTGGTATTCCTTCTTCCGGAACTTCTTCTCCTGACAGACTTGATTCTCCGGGTTCTTCTAACAGGATTTCGCCTACTGCCGAGCCTCATTTTCGTGAAAGGTCTAGATCCCCTCCTGCTAGACATTCTTCTTTATCCATTCTTGGATATAGACCTGAAGAACTCAAATTTATTCGGCTCATTCCGCACACGAATACCTTCAGGCGGTTCGAAATTCGAAGATATACTTTCCCTAACGATAAACCAATTTACTTGAGAGGAGAGCATAGTGTCCTTGCGCCTATGTCAACTGAAGAACAAACTGTATTATCAACGTGTGATGGTGACGTATTTGCAATAGTGGAGGGTAATAGAAAACTTCGTGGAATTTATACAATGAGAAGATTTACTCAAAGAAGAGTCAAAGTAAATATGAACACCGGCGCAGTGGAAGAAATGACCGTAGAAGAAATCCGGGAATCTCCATTAGGCACCAAATCAACCATGGACAAGAATTTTGAAGTAGTAAGGGTAAACGACTCTCCTCCACATCTGATCAGATTTCCAATACTTAACAGATTACCTTGAAGAGGAATAACCCATAAAGGACGATCCAGAATTACATGACTGTGGCATATTTTGGTACTTTTTAAAAAAGTTATCAAATTCTGCTTAAAATATTTTAAATCACCAAGGGTAATATATGTAGCACGCAACAATATACAATTACTCAAAATATACTATTATTTGCCAATTAGTTTTATCTCAAAAATCGTTAAGATTTTTTCAGTTGTATTGGCTTAAATTACAGATAAGGATTTAAAGTACTGCTGATCGCACAGACAATTTCCGACGGTAGTGTATTATCATAATATAATTAAGTGATAATATATAACATAAAATAATAGAATACACTGAAATCTGGGTTTAATCGGTCTCGGTTTCACCGGCGTTTGTCGAGTTGGCAATCGCGACGTTTCCGACCGAAACATAACCTGGTGTTGATTCCCCAGATTGATACAGCACTTTCTACTTGCGCTTGAGATTTTATGACTCGATTTACCCGGAAATCTCCCGAGCTGCTAGTTAAACCGAGATTTCAGTGTATAATCACAATTGTTTGTATAATAATAATGAAAACTTGAAACAGTATTCGTAGAAAAAGAAACCAAGCTTGCCTTATTAAAGAAAATATAAATTGAAACGCATTAAGGGTACTTCTCAGAGATATAAATAAATGATCAGGTTATATTTTAGGCAAGGTTTTGATACATGTTTTGTCTAGTTTTAGGAATTTGATGGCCCAAGTGTTCCTCTAACGAAATTCATTCAAAGAATCGTATTGAAAAGACAATAGTTTGCTCATGACAGATGTCTTGCTATCAATTTATATCAAAAATTTTTTTAATTAAATTTATTCAGAAAAAAAGATCTACTCCTTTCATCCCGCTGGGATTCGAACACCAGGTCAACTGATTTCCGGTCAGGTGCTCTAACCCCTAAGCTACAGAGAGATCAGAGGAAGAATCCTTTTTCCTAAACACGCTTTATTTTGCAAGAAGTAATATACAAATCAATTTTGAATAGAAATCTGTATTATCGTCGGAGATAGTAACGAATCGATCATACGAGAAATCATTTCACACATACTGTGAAAATGGAAATCTACAATATCGATCAAAGTTATATCCTCTAATAGAAAAAATATTTTAACTTCATCTCAGACTAGATGGAGCTATGAATTAAAAAAATTTTCAATTAAATTTATTCAGAAAAAAGATCTACTCCTTTCACTCCGCTGGGATTCGAACACTAGGTGAACTGATTTCCGGTCAGATGCTCTAACCACTAAGCTACAGAGAGATCAGAGGAAGCATCCCTTTTTATATCTACTGTAAACCTTTTAAAACCCAGAAAAAACTGAGGGTACGAAAAGCTGCGTATTATGTATGTTCCCTTATGTTATAAAAAATATTTTATACAAAGGTTGATAACTTTTTTGAAAAGTTATGAAATATGTAAAAGAAACATTCTTCCCGATTAGCCCACATGGGTCATTCCTCCTTACCGGGACAAAGTCATACATCTCATTAAGCTTTCCAGGTACTTAGGAGTGAGGAATCGGAAAGTTCAAAAAATCTTACTCAGAATCTAATTTTTAAGTCGGTTTAGGATTGAAAATCTGATCAGATGTGGAGGAGAGTTGGTTACACTTACTATACTAAGACACTTTAAGATTGGCGAACGGTTAGCTAATGGAGTTGCGCGGGTTTCTTCTGGCGTCATTTCTTTAACCTTTTCGCTGCACATATTTATTTTTGCCCGTTTATGAATAGTACCTCTTATTGTATAAATTCCACGAAGTCTTCTATTACCCTCCACTATCGCAAAGACTTCTTCAGTGGACGTTGATAATACAGTTTGTTCTTCAGTTTGCATAGGCATAAGGACTTGACGGTCTCCTCTCAGGTGAATTGTGTTATCGTTAGGAAAAGTGTATCTTTGAATTTCGAATCGCTGAAACAGATTTGAGTGGGGGATAAACCACATCAATCTTAGATCGTCAAGGTTATGTCCAAGTAAGTATGAAGAAGAATGACTGGCAGGAGGAGACCTGGTCCTGTCGCATCGTGGAAGCTCGGTAGGAGGCGAAGACCTGTTTGAAGATCCCGGAGGATGATGTCGGTTAGGACATCATCGGCATGTTGTCGGTTAGGACAACAGGCCCAGGGGGCTTAGTGTGCGAGCTCACCTCTGCAACATAACACAACTTTACATATGCTCTACGCGCTCTACGCTCGAGCTGTTCCTATAAAGATAGGAAGGTTCACGCCAGCCAAAACATATTTCTTGTTGAAAATGACATTGATATAATGCTTCTAAATGAAACAATACTAATAAATAAGACCAAATTTAGACCATTGGGATACGAATGTGTTAGAAAAGACAGAGGGGACAGTGTGATCGGCAGCGATATTATGATCATTGTTAAAAGAACTACCCAGTTTCATGAGATACTTATAAACGCTAGTTACCTGAAGGCTGTTGCTATTAAACTTTCCGATGGGCTAATAATTGCTTCAGTTTATAATCGACCACAAGCTCAAATTAATCTAAATGACCTTAGCATTTTAAACATACTTGGCAAGAAACTTTTAATCTTTGGCGATTTTAATGCAAAAAAGCATTAAATGTGATATTAGTCTAGAAGTACTGGATGAACTTAACTCTGATTATCTACCTATTAAGATCACGATAACTAACTCAGTCAGAATCACATACATACACATTGGTAAGAACCAACAATGATGACCTTTACAAACTTAAAAATAATGCTAGAAATATAATCAATAGAAACATTATTAAACATAACAACGCCACCTGGGGTGGTAAACTTAGTAGTGTAAATATTAAAGATAACTCTCTGTGGAAAATGTCTGAATGCCTTAAAAAATCAAGTAAGAATGCTATATCCGCACTAAAAGAAAAAATTGATTTATTTATAACTACCTTCATAAATTCGACTTGGTAACCGCGCAGTATGAAAAAGTTCACTGCATGACCACTAACATGGCTGACTGAGCAACTTGGGAATTACAGGTGGCTTGAGATTCCGAATCAGGAAAAGACAAACTTTCAAATGCTAGCTATAGGCCTATCAGTCTTTTGCCTACCCTCAGCAAAATTTTTGAAAAGGTTATTTACAACAGAATACTAGATTTTGAAAATCAAGATAAAATTCTTATTCCAGAAGAGTTCGTATTTAGAAACAATAGAAGTACGGTACACTAGCTCCTAAGATTGACAAATCACATCAGTACGAATTTAAATAAAAATAAATCAACTGCCTTAGGTGTTCTTGACCTTGAAAAGGTCTTCGATACTGTGTGGTTTAAAGGCCTCATTCTTAAACTATCTATGCGCAAATTCCCAATCTACATTAAAAAAATTCTTCAAAGTTATCTCGTAGAAAGAACGTTTGTAGTCACAGTTAAGGACAACAGATCTTCTAAATGCAAAGTGGCAGCTAGGGCCCCCAGGGTTCAGTGCTTGGCCCGGTGCTTTTTATATTCTTTATTAATGATATCTGACGTGGCAATATACAAAAATGTGTTCCTTGGGACAGCACCCTACGAATTCTACTTTTCGCAGATGACACTGCAGTCTTTGTATCCTGCTAGATTTCTTCCACAGGTGGAAATTAAAAGTCAACGGTAACAAAACTGATTATATAATGTTGTTCAAAAATACTAGCAAAGAAAAATTTACCTGATTTAATGCGCAATAATGCTGGTATAGAAAAGAAATCAAGCGTCGTGTATCTAGGAGGCGTTCTTGATAGTAAACTCACCTATATCGCTCATGTTAAAAAAGCTACGAAGAAAGCCTTTAAAGCTGCAGGCATGCTTCATCCCCTCCTGGGTAGGCAAAGTAAACTCTCTATTAAGAACAAACTTACTTTATATAACATGATAATATAGCCAATAATGCTCTATGCAGCGCCGATCTGGAGCAATAGCTGCGATACTAATATTAAAGACTTTGCAAACGTTTCAAAATAAGTGTCTGCAAATGATTTTAGATGCCAAACCTAAAGCTAGGAATGCGGAAATACATAAAATTTGGTAATATTGAGCTAGTAAAAGATTAAATATATTCTATTACAAAAAACTTATTTTCCAACCAACTTTCACACCACACTGCACTTGAAGAAGTTGTTATGTATACATGCGATACCACGCCTTTCAAATTAAAGAACAAAATTCCGTATTATTTACTAACTTAAGATACAAGTGGTTCCAACATCTTCACTGCACATTGCTGCCGTTAATTCCTAATATGTTATTTAGTTTTTTAGTGCTAGTGTTGAGTCTAAATTACAGAATTAATGGGTTATTCTTCACAAATTTTTACCCTACAGTTGAAAACTTATTGTTGGAAAAACCAGCCGCAACATTCCAACCGGAACCGTTGTGCCGCACGCAACATAAACGCTCACTCCTGGGTTATCTCAACCCAGGACTCGCTGCTATCACTAAGCGAAATTGTAGATCCTGATTATTCTTTTCGGCGATCAAGATCTAGCCAACATAGGATTGATATTTACTTATTTACCCCTACTGTTCACCTGCTATCTTCCCCAGTCATTCTATTGATTTTTATTTTATTGATTTTTTTTTTATTGTTTCTGGCAATGACTTATAATAATGTTTCATCCAACATGAGAGTCATCAAGTACGTTTACACGCACAATGCCTGCATGTATCTAAATACAGATTTTGAACTCAATCTCATGAATCCTATTCCTCCAAGACAACCGAGTTTTCAACGAACGCCACCTAGATAGATTGTTTACCGGCGCCCGAAACTCAAACACACAATCGAATCTTCAACAGCTGCCTCCCAGTCAGAGTGTCCATCGAAGCCTAAAATCACGCCCATCAATCTAGTCTTCATCAGGCGCCTCGGGGCCAGAGTGTCCAATGGAGCCCGTCATCTACCCTGATTCCTGGCATTCTTCCTAATCTATGTGTTTCTGTTTTCTCTTAAGAAGAAGTTTAGAGGACTGCATCTATGGAACACCTTACCCCGAGCAGGCTTCGAATGAATCCGCCAAGCCTTCCTTTACTGCTATTGTAGCCCACAATCAGACTCACGAACCAGCAAGAACTCACACGGAAACCCCGTCGCTCTAACATTCGTAAACGACTATGCACCCGCAGGAGTTCATGTGCCGATTCCAGCTCCCTATAGGACCATTCATCGCCCATTCGGTGACCTACGTTAAATGCTAGAAGCTTACCGCTCTTCGAAAATCAACGCTAACGCTCCTAGTCCACCTAGATTACTTCTTACGCAGATTAAATTACTGAGTTCAGATATTCTGAATTTTCTAAGCTCGAAATTTTTTAAGTTTGAAATTGTGTTAATATAGTAATCAATTCATTAATTATAAAATCAAAGTTCCCAAATTTCGAAATTAATTATAATTTTTTTTAGTTTCAAGATGCTAAGTGTATATTTTTCATTATTATTTTTTTGCAAAATTGAAGACTTGCTCCTGAGATATGAGTATGATGAATGGGAATAGAAAATGATTGTTCTAGAAAAATTATTCTGTTGCGATGAAATTAAAACTAAACATCGCAATATTAGAGTATGACAGACATTTTTTGCTAAGAATTGCAAAGAAAATAGAGGAACGTTGTTTTTCGTTGAATAATAATAATTTTTAAAAAATATTAATAAGTAAAGGTTGAACTCAAATTTGATTGAAAATTGCTTTTTAATTATTTTATAAAAAATAAGATTTAGAAAAAAATCCTTTCATTCTCATGAAATAAATTAGAGTAATTTCAATAAAGAATAAGATTCGTTTAATTTTAATAAGTTTGGTTTTTGATATGAAATAAAAACAAATTTAACAATTTAATGAAAAGAAGAGGAAAGTTCGGGGAATAATTTTTTTGCAGTATAAAGATGGACAATCTAAGAAAAAGAGGAATTTTTTACTTAAACGTAAACTTAAAAGGCAAAAATTAAAAAATAAAGATTTTCTTCATTTATTTCTGCTGTTTTCAATTACCCATTTGAATGGTTTGCTAGAAAAAGAAGTTTGACTTTAGAAATCATTAAATAATCAGAGAAGTCTAAAATTTAAAAAGAATTGAGATAGCGAATAGTAGAAGTTTTAAAATTGTTTTACTTTTATACTTTTAAGCGAATTCGTCATAAATTTCGTCAGGGAATCAAGTTTATCCTGAAGAATTTTGTTTTCATATTATATCTTCAAAATTTTGAAAAAAGACCAAGAAGACTGCCAGAAAACTTTTCAAAATTCAATCAGTTTCAAAATTAGTACACGAATGCTCTCAAAATTTCTAAAAAAATTAAATTTGTTAGTTTTGTTATAAGCTGCAATAATTACTCTAATCTTTTAATATTATGCTAAACGAGATAGAGGCCAAAGACCTTCATTATACTTACTTAGTTTTGAATCTTACTTTTGCGGAATTAATTCCGAATTTTATTACTTATTTGGCTTTTTTCTCGTTTTTTAAATTTTGTGCCAAAAGTTTCCAAAATTTGGGACAGATAATTTTCGAAAAAACTTATTATCTAACTCAGAACAGAGAACTTTTTATGTGTAAAGGTAATTTTGTAAAATAATTTCAATTCTGCTTAAGAAGAAGGTAATTTAATCAAAAATCCCTGTTTATGTTCAGAATTATACTTTTTTTAAATTTAATTTAATTTTTATTTAATCTCGTTTTCTACTATGATTCAGAAACATAATATTGTCCTTTATCTAAAATTTCGATGACGCAAGTTCACTCTTTCGGGAAACTGTTATTTGCGAAGAAAATGAATCTTTAAAATCAAAAATATTCTGGTTTTGGACAAGAAATTTTCACAATCTGATGAATTCTGACATGAAACAGAGATTATTTTTGTCAATGTCCCTTTTACAAATTAGAATTAAAATTATGATTCAAAATTTCTTGTTCTACGTAAATAATTGTTTGTCCTAAAACAAAATTATAATTGTTTACGAAATAAACTGTTCCAATTTTCAAAATTATATTTCTTTGCTGTAATTTCTGTTCTGAATTAAACCTAAGATGAAAATTATTCTTCTTCACGGAAACCCTTTGTCCCAATTTAGAAATATTTGTAATACTTGTTTTTTAATACAAAATTTGCTTTCTTCTTAAATTTTCTACACTTGATTTTTCAATTTTCTTCAATTCCCCCAGTTTAATGTTCCACTGGTAAAAATTTTAACTTTCGAGAGTACATTGAATACTATTAATCTGCAAAAACATTATTTGCTACTGGTAACACTGATCATCTCCTTGTAAAAGACAATATTTGTTTTAAAGCCTAAGTATTACTAGGCTTACTGTCTACGCACTACTTGCAACAACAACAAATTTTCCAAATTCGTAATTGTTAATAACTTTCAAAAAATGTCGAAATTTGCAAAATTGTTTTTAAACATTGTTCAGTACCCCAAAAATAAAAAATAACCAAAATATTACTAAAACCGAAGATGAGGACGATGGATGAAGTTTATTACTTGTGAAAGTCATTTAAGAATTATTTATTTTTTAAGGATTATTAGAGTACTTAATAAATACAATTAAACTAATCTTATGTTAAAACCCTTAATTTTGAAGTTTATTCCATACAACGTTATATTAAGATTGTCAAATTTAGGTCGAGAAAATATTGAATTACATAAATACCGCTTAAGAACCAAATGGTTAAAATTTAATGCAAAAGAGACGAAATTTAATAAAAGAAAAAGATTTTAAACAAAAACACGAATTTTCAACAAAACAGTAGAATTTCAACCAAAAAATATTTTTCAGTCAAGAGGGAAAAACATCAACTGAATTGTGTCCATGTTGTCTTCATTGATTTTGATTAATATTTTGATGGGGTTAAAGGGGATCTTTTTTAATTTGCACATTTTTGATCAGATAACAAAGACAAGTTTTTTATTTTCAGTTTTTTTCTTAATTAGACGAAAGAAAATTTTAATTTCCAACAATTTTATTCCATCGAAAGGGAGGAAATGCGGTATTCACTTTTTTTTGGAATTGAAAGACGGAACTTTTGTTATTTTTACATTGTGCAATGTTCACATTTTAACAAATATTTTATTCAAAATATATTTAAAAGCTAGTGATAAGAATAGATAGTTCTGGCTAGGAGACTATGTCAACCAGATGACGATGTCCGGATCGGTCCGTGCTCGAGCCGAGAACTTTAAACAACACAAAAGTTTGATGAAGGCCAATTCACCATTTTGAAGAAACTTTTTTTGGGCATTCCAGGGACTTCAGAATGAGAAACTGGAGAATCGACAATATCTCAGGATCTAACTTTCAGATCTGTTCAGTATTGGAAAATTTATCAGATGTGGAGTAGAGTCGTTTATCCTCACTATTTTAAAACTCTTCAACATAGATGCATTCTTGCCTAAAGGAGTTTCCCGGATTTCTTCTGGGGTCATTTCTTCAATAGCTTCGCTGTACATGTTTATTTTTGCACGTTTTTGTATAGCATGTTTTATTATATACATGCCACGAAGTTTTCTATCATGCTTCAGTATTGCAAAAACATCACCATTGGATGTTGATAATACAGTTTGTTCTACGGTTGGCAGAGGCAGAACGACATCATGTTCTCTCCTCAATTCAATTGGTTTATTGCGAGGAAACGTGTACCTTCGAATTTCGAATCGCCGAAACGGATTCGTGTGGGGAACAAGTCTAATAAATCTATGTTCTTCAAGTGTATATCCAAGTACGTATAAAGGAGAGCGACTGGCAGGAGGAGAGATGGACCTTTCACGAAACGGAGGGTTGGCAGGAGCAGAAGATGTGTTCGAAGAATTTGAAGCATGATGTCTGGCAGGAGGATCAGATTCTCCAGGTGTATGACGTCTGTCAGAAGAATCAGAAATTCCGACACGAGAAATATCAGATCCAGGGATTGAAGTCTGTGAACTTAACTCTGTAACAAAAAACACAGCTTTGCATTTTATTATAGTAGAGAATCGTATTCTGGTCAGCTGAACATTATTGACGTCCTTTGGAAATCTTTTTCGCGATTCTTTTGTGAATACACAAAAAAAGTGTAAAAATTAATTTAATCAAACCTGAGACAGATTAAGTGTTTTATTATGGCCACTTGGATCAAGTTCCAACAAAAGACCCGGTTTTTGCGGTAAGTATACTATCTGGATTCTTTGTAATGCTTCGAATATCTTAACTTGTCGAAACTTTCAATTTTAAAAATACCCCCAAAATTTGGGTTCAAAATTGCATTTTCTATAGAAAATAACTAAGAAGGATCACCCATTGTAAAAAGATATAATAACTTGTTGTAAAGTGAAAGGTGGACAGAGACAATTCACAATTTAAAAAAAATTCAAGATAGCGGTTAATTAAAAATGTAAAAAATAACTCCTTAATGCATCTTTCCATGAAATTTTCGTAAACTTTTCTGTAAAAATAAGAGTAGCCTTAGAAAGCATCTACTGGCTTCTTTCTACAATTTTCAATTAACTATTTTCAGTCTTTGGTTTAAACAGAAGTGTGGCTCTAGAAAACTTTTAATTATCCCAGAAGTTTCATATTTATAAAAAAATTCAAGATTGCGGTCAATTAAAAATGTGAAAAATAGGAAAATTATAATTTTTTCAGAAAATTCTCTGTTGCCAATTAGAATTGCAATTCTTGTGACCAAACTTTATCTAAAGTTCTAACTAGGAGTAATACATTTTTTCCAGAATTCTATGTTATAAAGCAAAAATCTTAAAAAAATTTTAAATGTTTAGAAATCTTTTTAAATATTTGAAAATCATTCGAATTCATAAAAATGTTATAAATATTATTTGCGAAAAGCTTAAAAATGTACTTGAAATTATAGATATATTTGATTGTTATATTCACCAATGGAATTGATGATAATCGTCAAGGATACGAAGATAGTAGAAGCAATCCTCATTTTGTAAAACAAGAAGCAAAATGGATTAAACTGTCAATGCAGAATTTGATTAAGAATATAACTGATAAATAGTATAGTGATTCAGTAGATTATATAATACATATTATATTCTGTGATCACTGTTTCGTAGATTATAGTTGATATGCTTGTCTTTATCAGATATTTACATTTCATTAGAGTCAGTTTCGAGAATAATATGTACTTAGTAATTTCGTTAGAAGTTATACCTCACTTTCTTTAATCTTTTATTGGCTTTGGAAAACTAACATAAATTCGACAAAAACAGGGTTTTTGAAAGACTAGAATGATTTAAAATTATTTTTGAAGCTTTCAAGAGATTTCTAAATATTTTAGAAGGTTGCAAAGATTTAGCGAATTTTGGAAATAAAATTATAATTCTGAATTCGAAGAGGGATTATATTTTTTAATTCGTTTTATGTCAAAAAATACGATTTCGAAGCTCAAAATGATATTTTTTTTGAAATATTCCCCACACCAAGTCACAATATAATTCATTTCCAAAATTCCCTGTCCCAAGGCAGAATTATATTCATTAATACAATTTTCTGTTATCATTCAGAAATATAGTAACTCTCTTTTTCCGAAGTTTAGAAAATGGAAATCTCAAATTCTGACGAATTCCGACTTAAAAAAAGGACTTCCTTTTTCTAACTTAGAATTGACATTCTTTTCAAAAAAGAGTCTATTAAGTATTTTGAAACGATGGTCGCTTCCTGAGGATTGTCGGGCACCCATTGAGCCACCGCTGGGCGCTACAGCATGCTTGAAGGTGGTGATGATGAGCTGCGAAAAGATCAGGCGGATCTCATCAATCAAAAAGATGAATAGCAAGAATATTTGCGATCAACATTAAACAGTGGAGCATCAACTGTAGCAGCTGCAAATTATTAAGATATTCAGAAGGTTGAAGTAAGAAATCTTATTGCTACGGCAAAGGACATAAGAAATGATCTACGTATATCAAAAGATCGAGCAATGGAAATCAAATGAGAGGTTGATTAAGCAGGGAAAAACTACAACATCATCAGGCCTTTGATGTGCCTGAGCAAGCCCATCACGGTCCAATACCACCACAGCTTAGATGACGTCATTCAACCAGGAGCAGAAGTATTATGCAATAAAACACACACATCGATCTATTCAATCAAATGAAAAAAGGTTCTACCTTGAACTAAGTGCTAAGCAAAATAATCAGCAAGACACCAAAGTTCATTAATTGAAAGAAATAGCTGATTACTGGGCCGATATTTGAGGCAAAATAAGCTGAATCAATTCAGGTGCTGGGTGGTTCCAACGAGAGAAAGAAAGAGCAATCAATAAACCTCTAATGCAGCCTACTAAGATTACAGCCTCAGATGTTCATGCTTGTATATGATCATAAGGTGAATTCTTCCACTCAACACTTAATATTATTTCTCTCCAACCATGACTTTCTCAGCATCCAATATCAGTTCTGCTTTGATCCCTCCGCTAGTATAACTCTTCTGTTCATACGCGATCTCACACATATAAATGAAACAGAATTTCTTGAGCACCTTTCGACCGACGATTGAGAAACAATTTTCACTAAAAATAATATCAAGAGTAAGGTGTTTTGTTTTACTACATTTTTCTCTTCAGCTTTTGATAAATTTGCGGCTTTCCATATCCTGCAAACAAGAAGAAGCCCACTCCTTCGATCACTCCCTGCACCAAAGAAGAAGAGGACGAAGTTAGATTCGATAATAGAACAAAAAAAGTATAATTCAAACCAAATTTTCATACAATCAATAAAACACAGCTTGCAAACACCACTTTTGATTAAACCAAATTTTTATTTTCTGACAAATCGCAAAAAACCCCAATTAAAAAACTTTTCGATGTAAAATTAAATGCTCAAGGTTGTGATCGTATTTCAATCAAAATTCTTCTTCTCTTACCAGTAATTGGTCCTTTTCTCTTACACATCATTGACGCAGATCTCCAGGTAGGAATATTTTCTGATACCTGGAATCCATCCTGTGTACCTTGTTTAAACCTTTCGAGCGTATTATCGATGAACAGCTTACGGTACACCTTGGAACTAATAATTTAATGGACTTAGTGCAATCCGGGTTTTGGCTTTACTTACCGTTACTTTGGACCAGGAACTGGCAATTCATCAGATGGGAATAACGGTTGTCGTCCTCTTTGACTTCTGTAAGGCGTTTGATACTGTTGACCATCATAATCTACGATTGACGATTCTCAAATTGCTTCAGATCTCTCATGTGATGCTTACATGGTTTAAGTCTTGTATTATTAATCCTTCTGAATAAGTTTAAATTAGCGATTGTTAATGGTATAATTGTGTGAAGTTTAGAGTGGTTTCCCTCAGAGATCCATTTTTGTAGCCTCTCTATTTAATATTTATACCTTTTAAACTTGGTAACGAATTTCTTCAATGCAACTATTACATATACGATAACGATTTGAAGTTTTACCTTTCCACGCCTATTCTTACTCTTAAGAGCTTACTTCAAAACGTACAGAAAGATATCGATCTCGGGGCGCAGTAGGCCTTGACAAGTGGTCTTTCTCTCAAAACTACTAAAACTATAGCTATAATCATAGGGTCTGCTTGCTCTTCATTACTTAAAACAATTGCAACCCTACATCCTCTCTTGATCGATAAGCATATCATCCCCCTTTCTGGAATTTGTGAAAGATTCAGGCTATATTATTAATTTCTCCCTTACTTGGAATGAACAAGTATCACATATCTCAAGGAAAACCGTTAGAGTCCAAACAGGAATAAGCAATCACTTTCTAGTCCACCTCGTACCGTCAAACGGGATAACCTTGGACATGTAGGATAAATTTGGGCATTCCTGAATTGATAATATAAAATAATTAAGGTAGTTTTAACCAGAATCTAAAAAAAGTTAGGGTTTAAGCTAATTCCAGATTTTCATTAAAACCACTTTAAGTAATTTACATATCAATTGAGGAATGTCCGGATTCACCTTATATGTCCGAAATTATCCCGTTTGACGGTAGCCTCATAACTAAACGCCTCATCCTCATTTCTTTGAATACAGATGTGTGGTATATGACGATATTACATATGAACTGAATGCTAAGCTTGAACGTACGCTTAATTCTTGCATTCTGTTCATCTATAACATCTCCAAATGTACAAATATTACCCAATATAGAAAAACAGAAGGGCTTTTCAACCTTTGCCAAAGAAGACCATTTTTATGGGAAATTTGCTGTATATCCTATTAAGTAACGATGGTTCACACTATCTATTTAACTTTTAACATTTTATTCATGAAGATCAACTGACACATTCCTAACTTGGTGAAAGGAAAACAGAACTAAAAAGTTAGCCACACAGCATTTGAAAAATGCAAAGTTTTTTTATAATTCGGGTGCTCGTCTTTGGCAGAAGCTACCTATAGCTTTAGAAATGCAGTTTCACAATAAAATTTCAGAAAAGTCACTTTTAGTTACTTATTTAACACTTAAAATCCTAATCTCGAAATCTAAGTTATAGAAATGCATGAGTGTGTGCAGTATCCAACAGTTAATTCATATCTACAGCTCTAACTAATATTAAACATAATTCAAAAATATTTACTAGTCAATTCCTATTTGAAATTTTCCTGATGAGAAAATCTAAACTGGTTTCGAAACGTGTCTTTCCTCAAGTAGTATAAAAAATGACGAAGAATTAATAAGGATAAGATAATGAGGTCGTTTGGTTGCCTTATTCCTTTTTCTTTCTCTCTTTTCCTTTGTTATAAGTTTGTCTCTAATGAGCCGATTGAAATGTTTTTTAGAAACATATATATGCCATTTGAAGTTTTGTCTGCCATTATCTTACTGGCTGACAAAATTATAATATGCACCATCTGTTCCTTGTTGGGTTATCTGGACCCCAGGTCTGGATATGGTGCACAAAGGCAGTACGTATATGTTGCTAAAAAAACCAGACGCTCAAAATCCATATAAATTTTGAGCAATAACCTGACTTGCAATGATTTACAAGTGTGTCACAGCAATTAATACAGTTTCAGCTTACTCTTATGGTAAGAATAACATTCTAACAGATAATCAAAAAGAATGTTGCAAAAACTCGTTGGGCAGTAGAGATCAAATCACCATTGATGCAGTGGCCATGATGCAAGCTAGAACACATTTTGAAAGAATTTGCACAAGTCTTATATTGATTACAAGCGAGTGTTCCCGTTGCTACGTCATAAATATTCGCTTAAAGTGTCTAAAGTTGAAAACACATGTCCACGTATTGTCGAATTCGAAGGTGTTGCGGTGATGCTTCAGAGAACGAGAATCAAGTATTTTGATTATAGTATGTATCATGTGTTTAGAGTACATGCTAACGAAAATTTTCCTCCACTTTCCCATCTTCTATGCATTAATGACCAGAAGATATACGCTAGTTCAAATCAAAAACTTCAGCCAGTGATCCATTTCAAAAAGAAGTTTTTCAACGATTTTTACATGGAGTTCTGACTAGATACATGCAGAACAGTGCATTCAATCTCAGAAAAGTTAGGAACTGCAGATGTAGAGAAAGAAAACGAGGATCACATCGAGGCAATGGCTGAGGCTGTGTCATATGAATTAGAAAAAGAACAAAGATAAGATATTGATTGCATTCACTACAAGACTCAGGTCGGTCCTGAAGAGTTCTCTCAACTTGGCAAACAAGATCAGTGCAATGAACACCAATACTATTCCTATCCTCACGTACTCTTTCGGGCTCATAAAAAGGTAAACAGAAAATCCACGTTGAAAAGTCGAAGCGTCGAATGCACCACCGTAATTCGGCGTCTGCAAGGTTAGTTCTACCATGACATAAAGGTCTGTAGATGTCAAGTTACTGTTTGAGTCATAAGTTATACAGTTGCACGACTACTTTTTAAAGAAATAGAGATGTTGCGCTTTCTTACACCATTTGTAAGGCCGATCTTAATTACCCGACCTTAAATTTGCTTTCAGAGGAGGCCATAAATATTAGGGCGAAACCCATATAGGAATTAGAAATGCAATGGAGACAGAAAGCTATCCAAATCAAGCATCACGAAATTTTAGATCAACATGAAGTGGATAGTGTAGCATCCACACAGAAAAAACAATGTGTGAATCTAACGTTAATTTTCGGGTACCATTTCCCTGCAAACAAAATTAGTTCTGGTAGTGTGAATGGTACTATTAGACAAGGTATCGTTTCCCTCGGACTTGAGGTACGAAACCAAATCTGCTGTAAAATTTTTTTACAGTTTTGCGGCAAGAAAAATAGAAGATAGTGAAGATTATGTGGAGAAACGAACTAATTTATATCGAGCTTATTATTGATGGTTGTCGGTAGAGGGTACAACCACAGACATAATAACACAGCAGGCAGATTTTTTTTAACATAATTTAATTAACTGCCCAAACACAAAATCATATTTCTTTACTTAAATTCGCTGTCCCAATTTAGAAATGTTTTTAATACAAAATTTACTCTTTTCTTGAACTTTCTACAGTTGAATTTTCCACAGCGGAATTTTCAATAGGTGAATTTTCAATTTTCTTTAATATTCAATAGTTTAATTTTCGGTTGTTGAAAAATTGAATAGTTGGAAGTACAGTTTTAAGATTTATACTTGTTTATTTAACAAGATTGTTACCTCGCTCTAACTAAAACTTACATTTTTCTATGAAAATAACAAAAAACACAACTTTTATGCAAAAAAAGGGTTCAAAAGAATGTGAAGTAAAAATTAAATTGATTTATATGTACTACCCTTTGGAACTATTTTCCGGTATTATTTTTTTTCTTTCCTGACTGAAAAACATTTCTTGTTTACAAATTTATCTTTTTGGTTTGAAATTTATCTCTATTTGTTAGAAATACAACCGTCACAAAATTATGAAGCATCAAAATAAATATTGTTTTTCGAAATGAGAGGAACAGAATTGTAATTGGCAAATAATATTCAAACTTAGAAAATTGAGGAAAATTAAAAATTCGAGAAAAAAGCGATTTTTGCTAATTAAAAAACAAGTGCTAAAAACAATTCTAAGCTAGGAGCGGAAATTTTAGTAAAGTATTATAATTTTGTTATCAGTTTCAACGAATTCAGTAAATACATTATTTTCGGTAAAATTAACTCTAATGAAATGTTAATATCTGATAAGGACAAGCTTGCCGACTTTAATTAATAAATTTACTTATCATTATATATGATAATTAAGAAACAAAATAACGACTATATATGAGTGAAATATGTTATATGATCTAACGAAGTACTAGAATATTCATAAGTTATATTGTTAATTAAATTCGATATTATAATTTTAAGTACATTTTGAAGCATTTTACCCTGATTTACTACTCAAGCATGCTTTTTCTGAGTCTTATTTTAATAACTAAAATTAACCCTGAAATAATACTATTTTTTACAGGTTGATAATTTTGCAATTTTTTTTGAAATTTATTTCTTGTTTAGGTGATTTCTATAAAATGATTTCCATGAAAAAGCGATATTTTTTTTTTTAAAGGGGGCAAGATAGTTATATTTGCATAATTTGGCATATGGATTTCATAAATAAACGTTTTGATCGATACACGGTTTTTTTGTTGAATAAATTAAATTTTTTCGTGAAAGTTTGTGCTTTGGAACAGGGAATTGCATAAAATAAATCAATATAATTCTGACATGGAACAAATAGGTTTTCACATAGAACGGAAATTTTGATATTAATTAAATTGTGACTTGGCATTGCCTAACAAAGTTTACGTTTCATAAAAAGACAAATCTGACGCCTACAATCGAAGAGATAACAACTACAGAATTATAAAATCTAATGAAGGAATATAAGATTCATCATTCATATCAGTTTTTTCTCATATTCGAAAAGATGGGGACTGTTTCTACTCTCGTCTTATCTTTGGCGGTGATTCTCAATGATATTGGTGAATATAATAATCAAATGTAACAATGAATTTAAACGATTTTTGAAGATATGAAAGATGTCTGCTTTAGAAAAAGGAATTCTGAAAAAAATATAATTCTGGGTTAGACATCCAATACTTTTTGGTCACATTTGCGTTTATTCCCAAAAATCCCCTGTTGCCAGAAAATCAATCTCACCTTAAACGTTAACCAAATAATCATATTTAGAATCAATTCCGCAAGACAGATTTAAAGAAAAGTATTTATGAAAGGCTTCCGCTTCTATCTCTAAAACTAAAAAACTTTGTTTCTGGAGAAATTCAAACAAAATAGGCCTAAAAATGCAGAAACTAATTGACTTTTTCAAATTTTTCTCGCAATTATCTAATAACAGCACAAAATACTTCAGGAGAAATTTGATTTTCTGCCGATGTCTAGGATGATTTCGTTGAAAAGTGTAAAAATTAAACAATTTCGGACTTATTTGATCCTTTAATGATTTCTAAAGTCAACCGCCTTTTCTAGGCAAAATTTCAGACTCCCGATTGAAAACTGCAGAAATAAGTAAAAAAATTCGTTAATTTTTTTAAATGATCCCTTCCATGTAATGAAAATCACTGCCTTTTACAATGTTTCGTTCTTCAAATCAAAAAATTGATTTATTCTCAATTCTTTTATTTTTATAATAGAAAAATTTTTTGCTCTTCAAGTTTTACCTTTTTTAACCTTGACCATTTTTTCAACAAAAATTGTCTCTTATTCACGTAAAAATTCAATTTATTTTTTTATTTTATCAAGTTCCTACCCAAAAAAATGTAAATTTTCACCCTTTTAAGCCGAAAAATTGTTTAGTTTTCAAGTCTTTCTCTTTTCGACCTAAAAGCTTTCTAAACAATAAATTTTCCGCCCTTTGAGTGAAAAATTTGTTATTTTTAAAACTTTCCAGTTTTTAAATAAAAAATTGTTTACGTTTTAAATTTTGCTCGTTATAAGTTGAAACATTTCTTACTTAAAATTCCCCCATTTTGAAAAAATTCTTTATTTTTTTGTTTTTTAAATAAATAAAGGTAGAAGGTTATTCAATATTTTTAAAAAATAAGTACTTTTAAAAATGTTCTTACTTTCTACTAAAAAATTTGACAGTTTTAAAACTTCAAATTGGTAGTTAATGACTTTCAAATTTTCCTCCGTTCAAATCGGAAAATTGTTTAAATTTCAAATGATCCCTTTTAAAAAATGTCAAGATTGAAAAACTCTACAATTGGGGTACTTAGAATTTTTTGTATTTTCGATTTCATTATTGTCTTATCAAGGGTTTCAGTTTTTATTTTAATCCACAAGGTTTTAATGTTTCTATTTAGAAATTGTTTCTAGTAATTGTAAATAAAATTATTAATTTTCTCAGACCACTTTTTCAGATGGTCTATTTCATTTAGTTGCAAACTGAAATTATACCATTGTTAGCAACTTCAAGTTAAAATTATTACAAACTGAACGACTGGATTCTATTGAACAATTTTGAACATCTGGAAACATCCGATGCTTTTTAAAAGCCATATTATTTTACTAGAAAAGTTTTAAAATGTCTTATTAAATACTGCAGGAATGAGATATCTTTTAATGTTAAATTGACTGTCATCTTGTATCCACCATTGACTTTACACTAATTCATTATACAGTCCAACCTGGATTTAGTGATCCTCCATTTAATATTTCCAAAAATTTACGCCGCGCCGCTTGCTAACTACGTCATGAAGTTCCGACAGTTCACTCGAAGTGGGAAGCACACTCGAATTTAATTGAAATACAAATTTTTTCTGAATTGGTGGCGCTGTCGTAGCTACCAATAGGTTCTACGATTCGACAAAGAAAACAAATAAGAATAAGAAGTATTGGATAGACAGACATAGAAAGAGTATGATTGTTTCGAAACGAAAAGACATGTCATTGGAACACAATCGGATCATCTCTGTCTATCTCATGTGCTAGAAAGAGAGGCCCGATCAACTTCAGGCATCGAAGTCCCACTGTAGTGTTTTATAATGTCATACTGCCAAGTGTTGACGTGAGAATTGTAAAAACTGTCTTTTTCGTGGACGGTTGATCTAATATTCATAAAAGTAAGTGATTTTCTGTTGGATAACTTTTTCATATGTGTGTCTGGTTATGAAACTGCGTCTCATGTATTATATGCAATTCCGCAGAAGTGCGTTCTTCCCCACTTGAAGTGTTGACGTACGGTGTTTTGGTGAAAATAGCCATGTGTTTTTTTATATTGCTGTTTTCAATTATTCAAGAGAAAGCTCTCCTTCTAAAGGAGAAGATCAACGGCCCGCAAATGTGTTGAGTACGTAAGCAGGAAACACATTTATTTTAAGGTGTAACAGAAAACTTTCTTTCTCATTTCCGTCAAATATTTAGCTTACCCTTGTCTCCGTATCAGAAAAAGAATTTTCAAAATATTCTTTACCGCGCAGTGAAATCTCCCGAAAACGGGTCATACGCCCCTGACTGAGAGCCTGGGTTTTATGTTACCGTTAGTCCCAAACTTGACATTAAATCCAGGTTTGCCTGTATAATGTTTTTTAATCTTAACTTGTTGAAGGTGCCTGAACGCCAGGGCGGGGGAGGGTTATCACGAGTCATTAAATCATCCAATCCTATCCGATCCTCTCAGGCTCAGTCTTGCCTGAGCCTAACTGATTCTACCAGATAATATCCGGTATTACCCGATCCTATCATATCCGATTCTGTCCTATCCGAGAATATCCGTTCCTATCTGATTGTATTCGATTGGCCGTCGGACAGACGGATAGACACGTGACCAAACGTTTTTTATATTCAGTTAATAACCCGCAAATGAAGCGGCAAAATTTCTTTTATTTTTTCTTAAGGATTTTCAAAAATCGCGTTTTGGTATCTACAGCATAGGTCCGCGTCTGGGGCCACAAGTAAATATTACCGCTTTGTCTACTGTAAGAAAATGTTAAGCTCTGTTTCTTGTTGCAGAGTTGAGTTCACAGACTTCGAATCCTAGGCCTGATGTTCCTCGCTCCGAAATATCTTCTTCTCCTGACATACATCATCCTCCGGGTGCTTCGAACAGGTCTTCGCTTCCTGTCGAGCCTCCTCGTCGTGACAGGTCTAGGTCTCCTCCTGTCAACCATTCTTCTTTATACATACTTGGATATAAACTGGAAGACCATAGATTTATTCGGATTATTCCCTTCACGAATCCGTCACGGCGATTCGAAATTCGAAGATATACTTTTCCTAACGATAAACCAATTTACTTGAGAGGAAACCATAGTGGCCTTCTGTCTATGCCAACTAGAGAACAAACTGTAATATCAACGTCTAATGGTGACGTCTTCGCAATATTGGAAGGTAATAGAAGACTTCGTGGAATGTATATAGAAAGAAGATTCGCTCAAAAACGAGTAATAATTAACATAGATAGCGGCGCGGTTAAAGAAATGACCCCAGAAGAAATCCGTGAATCTCCGTTAGGCAACAATGCTTCAATTTTCAGGAGCTTTAAAGTTGTAAGGGTAAACGACTCTCCTCCGCATCTGATCAGATTTCCAGTGCTAAACAGATTTGACAGTTAGATTATGAGATATTTTCGACTTTCCAATTTCTCACACCGAATCCCTGGAATGCTCAAAAAAAGTTTACTCAAAACGGTAAATTGGTCCTCCTAAAACTTTCATGATGTTCAAAGTGTTCGGCTCAAGCCCGGATCTGTCGGGACATCGTCATCTGGTGGACATTATCTCCTAGCTCTGGGACAGTCGCGTAAGAGGCGTGCTACTTCGAAGCTTTTCCCAATTTGTTCTACAGCTGCCTTGAACTTTGTACTTTAACTTTTTTCGCCTGATTGTAACGCTATGAATTTCATTTCAATCAAATTAATTGTTATGACTAGTTTTTAAATATTTGTTGAATAAATAATTTGCTTCGACTTCTTCAACTCAATTGAAATATTAACCACAATTCTGAATATAAACAAATTCTCTCTTTCAGAGCAGTAAAATAAATTATAAACCAAGCTTCCTCTTCCAAACCAGAAACAAGCTGAAGACTAAAATTTACACCCTTTCAATTGATTAAAAATCTTGATTATAAAAAATGCTTCCCTTTCAACATCCGAAAAAAAATTGAAACTAAAGAATCTGCCCCGTTTTAATTCAACTTAAATATTAATCAAAATGTTTAAAGTCAAATAACTCCTTCTCCCAATTTAAAAAACAATAAAATACGAAATGTTGATGAATTAAATTAATTAAATTGCGATAAAATAAATATTAATTTTAATTCTAATAAAATCAGTACATTTTCTTAATTACTCTTTAATGAATTGTGACCCACTTATAATATATTTCTTTCGAAAAATTTAAACTTATCAAATTGTACTAATTTTAAATAATGTAATTTCATCGTTTATATGCATTTTGAACTCGGATTGACTTATCTCAACAATTTCGTTCATTTGAAGTTTTTTAATTCAATTTGAATACTTTTTGTCATTGTCTATGTGTACCGAAATAAATTCGGCAATTTGTAACAAAATTTCGATACAAACACGGAAAAAAGAATTATAATGTGCCTTACAAAATTTTCTCTTTGAATTAGGAAAGTTGATTTGATGTAAAGGCATCATCGAACAAAAACATCTCCTTGACACCGAATTTGTAAAATTTGCATTCTGCAGATGTGCGAAATTAATATTTTATCAAAACTCTTTCTGTGCAAGAACAACTTGAATTTCTGAACTCCTAACTAAGTCATCAGGTATTTTATCAGTTAAATAAGTCTCCCATGATTTTTGTCTGCTCAGCAACATATTATTTAATAATGATTATTAAAAAATTGAAACCTACTTAAAGTAACGTATTAATAATTTAAGTTCATGCATATTCATTTAATTATTAGAAATTGATTCTTTAGATACTCATTTCCTCAGTAACCTGGAGGTCTATTTTACTTGGCGTTTGCTGACAACTTGACAATCAAACCCGGTTCGTTTCCTCAAAGAACTCTTTCTCCTGAATATCGTATATGTACCGATCTATTTAAGACCCCCACCAGGTGTGGAATCGATGTCTAGGTAGTTTTTGTGCACCTTTTTCGGGGAAGTTTCTTACCAGGAGATTATACTGATCACCAGGATCACTAAAAGAGTCAACTCGATATACGTGCACCATCTCCGGGGAAGATTCCCACCAGGAAGTTATACTGATCATCAGGTCGATCAGGAAGTCAACTCGATATCCAAGTATTCTTCATGCACCATCTCCGGGGAAGATTCCCTCCAGGAGATTATACTGATCACCAGCTCGACCAAAAGATTCAACTCGATATCCCGGTATTTTTTTCCAACTTCTCCGGGAGGTTTAGTTCCAGGAGATCACACCGATCACTAAGTCGAGTAAAAAAAGTCAAGTCGGTATTCAGGTATTTTTTGGGCAACTTCTCCGGGACTTTTTTCACCAGGTTATCATTCTCATCACCAGATCGAACACAAATATCGTTTCGATATCCAGGTATTTTTCGTGCACCTTCTGCGGGGATGTTTTCCATCAGGAGATTATACTGATCACCCGATCGACCAAAAAAGTTAATTCGATATCCAGGTATTTTTCGTGCATTTCTGCAAGGATGTTTCCCACCAGGAGATTATATTGATCACCAGGTCGATCAAAAAAGTCAACTCGTTATACAGGGATTATTCCCGAAACTTCTCCGGATTGACATTTTTAGACGATCTGGTGATCAGTATAATCACCTGTTATAAAACATCCCCGAAAAAAGTGCACGAAAAATACTTGGATATCAAGTTAGCTTTTTTAGTCGTCCTGGAAGTCCGTATAATCTCCTGCAGGTTAACCTCCTCGGAGTAGTTACTGGAAAAATACCTGAAAATTGAGTCAACACCTGATGCGTGTTGATCTAGTGATCGGTTTCATCTTCAGAAGAAAAAGTTCTTTGATGAAACAAACCGGGTTCGATTCTGAAGGGTTCAGCAAACGCCAAGTAAAATATAACATAGAAAGGAATTCTTTTGTTTCATTTGTTATTTGCTAAAAACTTATAAATCGAACCATTTGCAATGTATTTTAAGCGGGGTCCTTTAAAACTATTGCTAGAAAACACCGTTTCGTCGGACTTCCCTTTGCTTGATTTTAACAGGTAAACTTATTGTGCGTCAGGTTCTGTCACTGATGTCAAAATGACAAGAAGACATTTCCGAAGACACATTTCCGCTACAAAAAAGAAGAATGATGGATATGGACTTGAGTCATATTAAAAGTATCCTTTAAACTGAGAACCAGATGTCTTTGTGCTTTTACCATCTGTTAAGCTCGAGCTCAGGAATACGATGTTATTACATTTTTCAAATATAGCATTTAAACAACAATAATCGGCAAATTTCAAGGAGTGAAATCACCTGAAGTTTTCATTGATCTTATCGGGTATTTCTTAATCGTTTGATCAGATAGAATTCGACTCCAGTACTTGCCGGAACGTCGAATAGTGAAAAACCCTGAAGTTACGAATTTTTTGTATTCTTGGGGTTCCATTTTTTCCTCCAGGTCCAACCACTTGAATGAAAATACGGAAGCATGCTCTGCATAAACACGACATGTAGTATTAAGTTCACTGTTCTCTCTTCCTTTTCATCGGTTCAGATGTTGGTCTATTTTTCTGGCACAACTTGATTTGATTTTGAAATTTGTCGACGATACTCTGAGTAGAATTACCATCAAGGTTCTAAAACAACTTATCCTCTCGTAGATTCTCTACAGGGAGCTTCCATAAAGGATGTCACAGTTTTAGGGGGGTTTCCGAATTGTGACAGTCTGGGACAGAGGACATTGAGACCCCATTGACGCAATGTGACAATGGGGGGAGAGGGTCGAGAATTCGCCAAAAAACGGTGACATCCTCTATGGAAGCCCCCACAACTCCATCCAGCTCATGGACTTCATGCTCAGTTAACTGAACTGAAGCCAAAATAATGTTGGCCAAAGTAAAATGAGTTAGCCTATGAGCTCTTACAGCTTGGGAATAAGAATGACCACTCAGTTTGTTGTCGATACAGATGGGTGCATAGGCTTGAGTCAGAGGGTCTCTTAAACTACTTCCATCTGCAATATAACCAACTGAACCCAAGAAAGACAGTAAAAAATGAAACAACCCAAACCTGAAAACAGTTATTTTCAAATCGAAATCCTCACTGCTCCAAGCTATTATTTCTCGTGCTTTGAGGTATAGTGGCTGATAAAATGTAAAGACATACATACCTCCCCCTTCCATATATAATTCTTTTTCAGTATCCCTTTTATATGATTTTGATTACAAAAAAAACACTCCTTTATAAGGAGGAGGTGGAATTGTATGCGAGGTGTATCAAAATAAGAAAATTTTTAGAAAAACTGAAAAGTATGATTTTTTAGCGAAAAATCGAAAAAACTTGTCAAGCAACATATGGGATCTGTTATAGAATGAACTATTTCTTTTAGATTTGTGAGGAAATTTATTTTTCCAATGTGTTGACTGGAATATACGGTAGCATCTAAAATTTATTAATCGCGGTTCTCTGAAGTTTAACACCAATGGTTTATGAATTTATAGAAACAAAATTGTCAAAAATGTAATAAAACGAAATATCTATTTCCTAAGGTGCAAATCTGTCTCAAATAAAAATACGATTCTTTATATTAGTTATGTTTTGTCAATGAGTGAAGTAATCTGCTGGTAACAATACACAGCTTATACTATTTTTTCAATGAATAGTCCCCTTTTTTAGGTCACGCCATTTGTACTGAAATTTCGTTACACGTAGCAACAACCATAATTTTTACGTACCAATCTTTTTTTGTAAATTAAAAATCTTGCAAGGTAGCCAATCTTCCATTCCATTTTGTCCCAAACTCAAATCTTTTATATTTGAATTCTTATTGATTGGCATAGCCTATCTGATTAAAACTATTTTCAAAACAGAAAACTATTTTACCAATTATTAAAGATATTTCATATGGATTATTACTTGTACTAAGCATTATTTATTCTTGAAGCCATTTACATCTGAACATGGTTCAATTTTAATCAATTTTTAAATTTTTTATTTTGACATAAAA
>CAKNWW010000065.1:0-23946 GCA_932074435.1 Andricus kollari
AAATTCATATCATTAAAAAAGTTTCCGAAATGTCTAAAATGTCTACAATTTTCAAAATTTATTAAAATTTCTAAAATTATAAGAACGTCTTAAATTTTCAAATCTTATCAAATTAACAAAATTTCTAAAATTTCTAAAATGTCTAAAATCTTGCAAAATCATTAAAATTGGTAAAATTATCAAAATTTCTAAGCTGTTAAAAATTTCTAAAATTATCAAAATTTCTAATCTATTCAAAATTTCTAAAGTTACCAACATTTTCTGAAATTACTAGGATGTTTGTGGTTTTTATAAAATGTTTAGTTTTTAGGGTTTCGTAGCCCCGGGCTGAAATCCTTATTGTTTCGGTCGGGTGTCCGTCCATTCGTCCGTCCGTCCGTCATACAAAAGGAAATAAGCGCCAAAGTTTGAAATTCCGAAAGGGTATAAGCGCCAAGATTTATCAAACCAAAAAATTTTTTTCATACATTCTTTTACAAATTGTTTTCAAAAATAAAATTATAAAAAAATTTGTATTCATACATTTTTTTTCCAAATTTAATTTAACGTCTGTATATGCCATGAAACCCTTCATTGTGGGCGCTCGGCGCATACTTTGACTAATTTTTGAAAATTTCTAATGTTTTCGCAAAAATTTTAATTTTCAAAGGTTCTAAATTCCCTGCAATTTAAAAATTTTTTATTAATTTTTATTTTATTTTATATTTTTGAACTTCTTCAGAAATTTCGATCATTTAAAAAATTTTGAACATTATAGAAATGTTTTGAGTTTTTAGAAAATTATTTACATAATTTTAGAAATTTTGAACATCGTAGAAAATTTAAAAAATTTGAGTATATACGGAAATTTAGATAATCCAAATTTTTTTTTAATTTTCAGTAAAACATACATATTACGGTCAGGCGCTCGATGAACGCATAATGCGTGCTCACAGATGTATAATGTTTTATCATTTGCGTATAAAGTCACTTTTTACTCCTGAAAAGTAGAAGATCAGCCCCGCTTCACATGAACGAAAAAGGCCTGAAGTCATGCATGTCTTCTAAAAATTTCCTTATCAGGACGTCTGACTCATCATATTCTATTCAAGGTAATGGCTGACCAAATAAGGCACTACCACTTGAGAAGGCGCCGCTCGCCAGTATGGTGGCAATGACTTTTTTATTCGATAACTCACACAATTTTGACGTCCAAACGTCAAAAGTGAGTTTCCAGACGGGGCCAAACGACATCCAAACTATTGGTAAAAGAATTTTTGAATAAAATTAAAATTTATTGTGCAAGCGTGAAGTTAGTACTTCAATTTTTAAAATTCAATATCTTTTTGAGTTTTTCCGTCGAAACGACAAAATTTGATTTCCAAGTATGAACAAACGATGACCAAACGACTTCATTAAACCAAATTTGGACATTTGATGGTTGTTGTGCTAACTTCGCGGACAATGACGTGTGAGTTCCCTGAGTTGTGACTTCTGTAATTTTCGTTCTTGTTATGAGTTACGAGTTCCCCTCACTTCCCTTTCTCGGAAAAAGTACTATCGACGGACAGACGGACACCTGGCCGAAACTATAAGGGATTCGCGACCAGGGCCACGAAAGCGGAAAAATGCTCACGATTGAAGATTAATCCAATAATGTAAAAAAAATAGAAAGGATTTGGATACCTAATTCAGCGCAATATATGGCTCCATCCGCGTTATGTCTGCAACAAAGTTCCGGAGGATTGACGTCTATCCAGAACAGTTTGCCGTGATCATAGAAAAGACTTTCTGTTGCTCCTATTCGGTTGACAACTAGAACAGCCCTAAGGGATAAAATTTCTTTGAATTTTGCGAATGAGGTATAAAAGAATTTTAAAAACAGGGTTACCTTTTTCGTTGAAAATTAATATATTTGGTTGAAAATTTTAGTATTTTGTTGAAAATTAATTGTTTTCAATATTTCACTTTTTTTTAAATTTACCTATTCAATTGTTTTTTGAAAAACTTTTTGTTTTCATAGAGATTCAACTATTTTGTTTAAAATTCATGTACTTTATAAAAAATGTTCGTTTTCGATAAAAAATCAAAATTCTTGATTCAAAATGCATCTTTTTCTTTAAAAATTAATCTGATTTGTTAAAAATTTAAGTATTTATTTGAAAATTCGTTTTCTTTTACTCAAAAACATCTATTTTGTAAAAAATGTAATAGTATTTTTTTTGTGACAATTTTTACCACTCGAAATCCTCCGACGCCCCCCCCCCCCCTTCCTCTAAATAATCACAAGTAATTTTCGGATGACCCCTCATCAAAATCAGTATGACTGTCTTTCTACAAGTCTTTAAACTTAATTTAGATACCAATATTTTATTTCATTAACATTACTGCTCTCATAGGCGTCAGGTTGCTTGCATACCCGAAAGAAAAATGTATAACACTCAGGGAAAATGAAAACTTGGTCAGATAAAAGTAAAAAAAAATGCAGGGAGTTTCGAAATGGGGATTTTGTAGCAACCCTATCAATATTACATTAATTGTGCAATGAATTGTAATTTTCAATAGAGAAATAGAATTCATGTTATAAAACTATAGAATGTTGACAAAAATTGAGAGTAAATATATCAAGGACAACACATTATTTCAGAGATTTTCACATTATCGAGAGTTTACCACAAACTGTGAAAGAAGCCAAATATAAAATTCTAAAGTTTGACTGTCTCGCGCATAAAGGTGGTAGTTGGGTGTGCAATCTAAATAATGAGTAATACAAACAATAAAATAGCCTCGGAATGAACTGAAACTTTGATTGACGAAATGCATGCTCCCGGTAAAGGTATGGGTCGAGTTTCAGGTTATGAATCGGGACTGGGTGTTTGGAATGCTAGGGGGCTGAGTGATTAAAAAACCGGGCGAGTCATGCCTATCCAAAAAGGGAAATGGCTTAATGGTATAATTATAATAATAATAATAATAAATAATACTTACGGGATAGGGCGGTCAACACAACGTACTGAAAAAAGTAATGCGCTTAAAGCGCAAACCGCGAGCAGGATTCTCATTGTTCGAAAAACAAATTTTAATTAAATCTTTTCGTAAGAACTACGAAAAGAAGGGCATTCATTTCAAATTTATACTCTCTGGTCTTGCAAAGTAAGAAGGGACAGATACATAATCCCTTCCATTTTCCAGCGCTCTGCCAATCAAATCTTCAAAATTTTGACTATCCATCCTCAGACCATGAATGATTAGGCCACATGGAATGATACAATCTTATTGCGTACTAATTATTCATGACATCATTTTTTAAACAATGATGCTTATGCTTGCACAGCTTTTCAAGAATAAGAAACAAAATCGGTTAATTATGAATCTATCAATTTCATGTTCTTTTCAAATTGAACATTATTTATAAAGTTTAAATCGGACGGTTATATTTTCTTAAATACTAAGGCTATATAAATGAAATATTTTACGTTAAAATCTGTAAATTGTTCAATTTTAAACCATTTAGTAGTCGAATTGCAAAATGAATTATTGTTAAGCTTTAATTACTAAAAATGAAGTATCATTTTTAAAATTTTTTAAATTGTGAAAACATTGGAAATTTTGATTTTTGCGAGGGCGGGTGTATTATTTTAGCCAACCAGTGAAGCAGCTTGAAAATATTTGTATAGGGAAAGTGAAAAAATTATTTTTCAGCGAGGATTTTGCTGAAATAAAGGCACTTGTGTGACTTTTTTGTAAAATAGTAGTAAAATAGTTGCATCGTTAAAAAAGTGTTATGAAAAAAATGTTATAGTTAATTTTTTTTCTGCTTATTAGACACGTAAAACAAATCTTCAGCTTGGCTCTATTATCATAATTCAAATAAAATTGTCACATTCATTCGTTTTTTGCTGATAAAGTAACCCTGAAGTTCTAATATTGTCGAATGATGTGAATAAACAAAAATTCACAATCTCTCGAAAAAATTATTTATTTACTTGTTATTATTTCAAGATTGAAATTTTATGGATTTCTTATTCACGTATATACCAATATATGGTGCAATAGGGTGATCAAAAAATGCATTGCAAATTTTTGTCTTCGAATTTGCATGCATACCTTTTGTTTTTGTAAATTTTTTTCAGAGAACATTTCTCTTCACAATTAGCTATAGAACACAAATACATAATTACTTTTTAAATATCAACCCCATACATTTATTTTATAGGTTGAAAATCCATTAAATTTATTTTATTAGTATTTATTTCTTTTGTTGAAAATTTTAGTTTCAAATACATTTTTTTGTTGAAAGTTAAACTATTTTTTTGAAAACTCATTTTCTTTTGTTTTAAACTTCATATATCTTGTTGAAAAATCGTCTTTTGTGGTACAGTATTTATAATATTTTTCTTAAAAAATTTGTCTTATTGGTTGAAAATACATTTCTTTGGTGAACATTTTTTATTATAGTTAACAATTTATTTTCTTAACTGAAAATATAACTATTCTTTTTTTTTTTTTTTTGAAAATTCGTTCTTTCTGGTATAAAATTAGTCTTTTTCGTTAAAAATTCATCATTGTAGTTGAAAATGGATTCCTTTTGATAAAAAGTTAAGTATTTTATTAAACATTCATGTATTGTATGTTAGACGTTCGTTTTTATTGAAAATTAATTTTTAACTATTCAATTTTTTTTCGAGAATCTACTATCTTTTCCGTTGAACATTTATTTTTGTGTTGGTTGAAAATTTAACAATTTTGTTGAAAACTTGTTTTTTTATAAATATTCAACTATTTAATTGAATAGTCACGTGTTTTGTTAAGTATTCATCTTCCTTAGTATAATATTATTCTTGTTACTATCTTAAATATTACATTCGGAACATGCGGTATAATCGAATTTTTAACAAATACACAAAAAAACGCCTGACAAAAAGTCGTCTGTAGGCTACAATTTTGTCCCAATGATTATCAAACTTTTACGGTCACATTATTTTACGACTTTTCATTACTAAATATGACAAAATAAATTGGCAATTGTATCCATGAAGGAAATTTAAATAATCTTAGTCAATTGAATAGAGTTTGTTTTGCATTAATATAACAAAAATGTAATCCTTAAAAAAATATGAAGTCACACAATAATTATTTTGTAAGTTTAAACAATAATAACTTAAGTATTCAAGATATTACAGGTGATTCTTTCATAATTTAGTCTCATGTTTGTAATAGCAAACAATGGAAAATTTCTATTCTTGAATAAATAGTCTCCTTTTTATTAGCATTATTTTTCCTCGCATTAGACACGTCGCACTTATCTCTGACTTCGCTGTATTCTCATAGTTCAAATAAAACTGTGATGTTTTTTAATTCTTCGTTGATGAAATAAACCTAAAATTCTAATATTCTCGAAACATGCAGATGAGGAAAAATTCACAATTCATTGATGGAAATAATAACATTTTATTACGTAATAAAGATTTCTCTTTATACGTATTTAAATCAAACTTCTTTTGATAATTTTCACTAATATCAGGAAAATATATTTTATTCATAATATTAATGTTTTAAATATATTAATATACAATAATAATATACAAATTTGCTTAAACTATTAATCAAATTCATGGAATTCAGAATTAATTTGAAATCCAAATTAAATTTGTAACGTTAAAAAAATACTTGTCTAATATTATAAAGTTAACTGCACAAAATAAAAGCATCGTTATTTAATTTGAAGTAATATCTTACACATTTAAATATTTATAAGGACTGGAAGAAAGTATTTGCAATAAACTGGTGAAATTGTTGTATATTTATTAGAATTTCAAACCAAATTTTTTCATCAATTTAATAATAATATTAAAACCGATCGAAGATTTTAAAGGATGCAGGACCAGAATTGCTTTAAAAAATGCGATACTGAGTTCTTGAACTCAAAATAGTTGTACCTGAAAAAATCTAAAGGTACCTGAAAAACCCCTGGAATTCTAAGCATATTTTTTAGAATTTTAGCAGACACCCTGCCATGAAGCTTCCGAATATTTGAATCGAGATCGTAGAAACTTAACAAACTCATTGGATTTCACAGATTTTCAAATTTTCGAAGATTGCAAGGAATTCCAAGGATAGCACAGTTGAAGGATTAAAGAATGTAAAAAAAAATTCATCTAAGTTTAAATATTTTAGGAGATTCTTGAAGAGAATTAAAATTCTTTATTTGAACAGGGGATTTAAAAAAAATTTATAATTATGACTTGGAACAGGAAATTTACAAAAATAAATAAACTCTCAGCAGGGACAGAGAATTTTCAAATTTCAACCAATTCTGAGCTAGAAATGGAAATTTGCGAAAAAGATTAAAATTCTGGATTGGAGCAGTGCCTTTTTTAAACGCAAGCTGGAATTTTCGTGAAGAATGATAATCACAACCCCACAAAAAGGTAGGTTGCCCGACGGACAAGAGTAGTCACATCCTATGGATTTCAGGTCGCTGAATCTGAATCCGGACTCTGAATTCCAAAATTAGCTGTTGTTCACTTCCTAGCCTCAAGAAATTTGTTTTCGTGCAGATTTTTTTTTGGTAATGGAAAACATGTTACTGAAAAATACAAGCTTGTTCGGAAATTCTGACAGAGAATAAACATTTAGCAGTTCGAAGTACATAGAAATTGTCTATTTCCTCGACGCTGACATCCAACATCGTGGCCCAGAAGAGAGGGAGAGGCTCAAATGAAACCGCACAGGGGGGGGGGGTAAGCCTATGAAGAGGCAAAAGCTAACCCCCCTGAAGGTGGTGGACACGGGCTACCCAGACTCACTGCTCACTGCCCAGGAGTTTGACCTCTCCAGGGTGGCCACCTGGAGGGTGCTCGAAAGAGTGTTCCAAGATCAATCGCCAAAATTCGAGACTTCCTTCTCTAGGCGAGGGGTCTTTGTATTGGTTTCAGCCAGCCCAGCGACTAAAGGTGTGTTACATAATACAGTGGCCGAGACAAAGCCCTGGTAAGGCGCAGACCTAAAAGTATGCAGGGTTGAGTTGCTCCAAAAGATGGTGAGGGCTACGGCGTGGTTCCCAGGTAAGTTGGAAGATCCGTCTGTGGTCCTTTGGCGATTGGAGGGGTTCAACCTTTCACTAAGGACAACGTCCTGGCGAATCGTCAGGCGCGATCAGCTTTAGGAAGAAGACAGAGCGGAACGTACCATGCAATTTCTAGTCGTACAAATTCCTGAGTCCCCGGCGAGGGCTCTTGCGGTCCTCAACAACAGGCCCCCTACTCCTGGCCTAACCATTACCCAAATTAACTTGAATCACAGCAAAGGCGCCTCTGCGGTTCTACAGAGGGGAATGGCTGCGAGTGACACAGGTATCTGGCTAGTCCAGGAACCTTGGTTAGTTCGACATACCATGATGGTATTGGGGCGGGGGCGCGAGAGGGAGGGGGGTTATTCTCTGTCAGGATTTCTGAACCAGCTCGTATTGTTCGAAAACATGTTTCCTATCACTAAAAACATTATCACAAAAACAAGTATTTTGAGATTAAGAAGTGAACAAACGCTAATTTTGGAATTCTAAGTTCGGACTCGGATTCAGCGACATGAAATCCATAGGATGTGACTACTCTAGTTTGGCGAAACATCAAATTTTTTCAAGAAGGTTTTACAATGTGGTTCTCTGTGCAGACCCTCCCCCACCACAAAGTACTGGGCCCAAAAGACCAAAAAAAGACCACTTATATGGTATTTTTATAAATATAGTTAAATTTTCAATCAAAGAAATGGATTTGCTTCAGAAAAGAATTAGAATTTGACTTGGAACAGGGAATTTCGTGAAGAATGATAATTTTGACTTTGAGAAAGGCAATTTTTTAACAGTTTTAAAATGTTTACTTTAAACACCAGCTGCACCTGCAGAGGATGTTTCTGTTGGGAGCCCCCAGCCGAATTATTCTACAAGAATGCCACGACAGCGCATCAAGTTTCAAACTTATCATGATAAATAATTTATTGCGCTGCCAATTGGAATGCGCGACAGGAGCGACAGCAACTTTTTTCGACAGGATAGCCTTTCTCCAAAAATTAGTAACGAATTTCCCGGGAATAAGGACAGTAAAAGATGATGACCTTGTACGACGAAGGCGTCAAACTATAGACGCGAACCTTCTTCATAGAAGATCCACCAACCGAATGAGATCTGAAACTGAGACTGCATTTCGCAAGCGACTCCAAAGCGCGCAGACGAAAAATAGGATCAAGTGGTCGCCGGGGATGAATGGAGACGTGATCAGATGTCACTTTCGGACAAAGGCTCTGGGAGATACCGTGTGGGGAGAACAACATCGTCTCTTCGTGGGTCTTCATACCGAGTCAGCCCACAGAGCTATTCAGTTGAAATCCATTGGATTCCCCGCAGTTGCGGTGGAAGAGGTGGTTCATATGCCTGTGACATGAAACGCTATGGGCGAGCGGAAGCGGAATCTGGGGAATGTAGCAGGCTGCTGTCTCATAATCGACAGACTTTAGTCTTGCAGTCGCCGAAATCTGCTCCTTCCCTGTTCAACTCATTGAAGAGCTCAATGAGGGACGTCTGCGTCTCCCAGTGTGCTTCACTAATGCTATCCTAGAATTCACAGATCAAGACGTATCTATGAGAAACGTTCTGCCGGAATTTAGAGTCAAAAATGACGTGCTCCGGTTAGGTGACAGCTTGAACACCGAGATAATGCATATGTTCTTGCAGCAGGAATTACGTTTGCTACAGGCGTTTGCCAGGATGTTGAGCATAAAACTCTGAGTCCGGGCTACTAACTTCAAGGCGAGATTAGTCAAATAAGAGCAACACTGGAACGGTTTCACCAATGTCGAAAGGGCAATCGGTCTCAGAGACTAACACCCCATATGAGGAAGATATTTCGGTCGCTATTGGTGGAGCATCTGAGGTACTCAAGGGTCTAGTCAAGTGGACATGACGTTGCTCCGTCTAGAAATGGACAGAGTTGCACGGTTGCCTGGGGTGAATAATCTATCCCTCTCAGCGTACAAAGCACTTCGCATCCTGAAGAGGGCTAAGAACTGGAAAGATCCTGGTGTGGATTGAGTGCAAAGCTTCTGCAACAAATACCTGGAGGCTGCGTGGCTTTCGTACTAGAGGCCTTCAAAACATCTTGGAGAACCCAGACCACTTGCCGTCTTTCACGACGGAAGGCCTAACGTATATGATTCCCAAAAAGGTACAAAAAAGGTACATGCTAATCATCCTAGTTATCAACGACCAATCACTTGCCTTTCGAACCTCTATAAGTGTCTCACGTGAGACAACGTCCACAACGAGGAACAAAAAGGTTGCTTTCGAGGCTCTTGTGGCTGCGAGGGCCAAGTAAAAATTGACATGGTTCTGTTGAAATCGATGAACCACGAACGCAATTTCCATATGGACTACATTAAATACCAATAGGCGTTTTCCTCAATACCACACGATTATTTACTTGAGGTCCTTGAGTCATATAGGATCTGTCCTCGCGGCATCTAATTGCTGGATTACGATATGCACACACAATACACAAGCATTAAATTTTTCACTGGTGGGGTGGTGAGGGATACCAGGTCCTTGCCCATTAAACTAAGAATCTTCCTAGGTGATTCATTCAGCGCACTATGCGTTTGTTTAGCATTGAACCAAATCAGTTGGACACTCAACAACACGTCTTATGGGTTCAAAATTGATGTAAGAGGGGCTGAGGCTAAACTTACTCACCTCCTTTAAATGGGGGATATAAGGGTTTGTGCAAGCTCAGAGTCGAGGCTGATCAGCCTACTTAACATCTTGATGTGTTTCTTTTAAGACATCCAGTTGTATCTAGGTTTGGACAAATGCAGAAAACAGTGTCTGTCCCGTGGAGAGATAAATACACCATTGATAGGGAACGACCACGCTCTGATTGAGGCGATGAGGTGTGCCCCCTTAAAACTTACAGCTTTTAATTTCCAGAACATCGTACATCTCAACGCTGAACAGCTAGCTGATGAATGGCGAGGTAAAAAGCTGCACAAGCAACACTCCCAAAAGCTCGATTTTTCTTTCCTGGATAGTGATGCTCATTATAATTCGCGGTTGAGAATCGCTACCAATTAGTTAAAAAATAGAACAAGACTTTAAATAAAAATACGAGAAAATTATTGAAAAATGAAAAATTGTGGTATAATCAAATTTTCAAAAATTACAAAAAAAACGCCTGATAATAAGTCTTGTGTGGACCACAATTTTATTTAAATTTTTATGAAACTTTTACGGTCGCATCCATTCAGAAAATAAGAAAACTCTTCGTAATTTAGAAAGACTTAGTTTTGAATTATTATAGCGAAAATGTAATCCTTTTCTTAATATGGAGACACGAATCTATGGGAAAATTGTTGACTCTAATTATTCCGTAAGTTTAAACAATATGAATTAAAATATTTAAGAGTTTATATTTAATTTTTTGATAATTTGGTCTATTTTTTGTTATAAGACGTATCAACAGTTTTTATTTGCGAAAAAATTTCCTCCTATTATTTTCAGTATTATTATTCATTACACATCTTCCATTTTACTTTATTGTCATAGTTGTAATAAAATTCTTATCTTATATCGTTCTTTGCTGATGAAGTAACCCTGAAGTTCTAATATTTTATAATCATCGTGATAAGGAAAAATTCACAATCTCCCAAAAAAATGAAATGTTAAAATTGAAACTTTTAGAATTTATTATTTACATAGGTACCAATATAGAGTGCCAATATAGACGGGGATCATTTTTGCTTGCTAAACCTACTAAGCCCTTCAATAATTTTATATTTTAATGTAAAATTATAATTTTCTGTATGTAGGGGAGAGTGGGGATACTTGAACCATGGGGATAGGTGAACCACTAGGGATATTTCCTAGTTCTCTAGAAACTTTTTACTCCGCCTTGTTACGTGCTCTTAGCGCTACCATTAACCCGTTGTGGTCATATGGGGTCCAACAGACCCCACAGGCTTTCCGCTTTTTTCCGATTGTGTCCTTTTTTTTGCCAGTTATTTTTTTCGAATAGTTAAGTTATCACTGAAGCTTCGAAGATACTTTTTTCCTATTTTATATTGTTTCAACATCACTTATGATTTTTTTGCAGCCAAAAATATCTGGAGGTGTATTTGGAGGTGTGACCACAACGGGTAAGGCTAACTTCACACGAATTTGTAGAAACGTCAGACGAGATTTGCCTTTCTTATTTATGTTAAAGAGTTTTTTGTGCCTGAAATACTGACATTTGTGACTCACCGTTTTTCCGGAAAAAGTTTGTTGTTCACCTGCTGCGGTTCTAAACTCGATACAAACTGTCTCCATCGTGAGTACATTCATCTTCTGTGATATACATCAGAACCCCGATTGTTCAAAACATTGTTGATCTCTTTGACAGAGTTTGTGATCTGGTCATGTTCAATGGGGTTAAATAAACCACTTTTTGTGGGCATACTTAAATCAGAATTTAATTTCGCTATTTCCCCGTTTTCTTGTGTAGGACCTCAAAATGGTGCGAAATTATAAAGCCAGAACGAAAATTGGTTTAACTACTTTTGAAAGCATGAGAGCAGCTATGCATTTTCATTTCACTGATGGATACAGCATTCGTCAAGCAGCTAAAGCTCACAACATTCCTTATCCAACTTTTCGCAGGTACGTCAGGAAAATAAAAGAAGCACAGGAAAAAAAGTTAACTGCCGATTTTAAAAAGCGTCGAATCTTTTCTGAAGAGCAAGGGAGAGTGCTCAGTGACTACCTCATCCGTTGATCACAAATGGGTTTCGGTTTGAGCAGCGTAGGATGCCGAAAAATCGCTTTCGAACTAGGCTTGAAAAACCATATCCGTATGCCACAGTCATACTAGGCGAATCAAACAGCAGGAAACGATTGATTTCTTGGATTTTTAAAAAGGAATCCAATTCTGAGCCTCCGTAAACCAGAAAACTGCAGCTTGCCCCGAGTAACGTCCTTCAACGCTCACAACGTCAAGATTTTTCACGACAGTATACAGTTTGAGTGTGAAGAAGATTTTTTTAATTGGCACTAGGGTCGATAATGTTTATTTGTTTTGTGTTATGCAACTAATTTGATGACAAAACAAAAAATATATATATTTTTAAGTAAATTTAAGCTAGATTTTTTATCTTTCATCCCGGACTGATTAACTGCACTCTTCAGTAAGGCTATGTGAATCAGTCCTACCTCATACATTTTAATTGATTTGAATTCAGTATAATGTATATTTAAAAAAAAGTTCGTTGATAAGTTAGTAAATTTGATAAATTTTCAATCAATAATATACTAGATCAATTTTGATTTGATTTTTCAAAAACACAAGAAATATATTTTAAACTGTTATTCGGGCCGCGGATAGGGGCCAGAACTTAAAATAAAAAGATCATCAATAAATAGCTTGAATAGAAATTATTACCATTTTAGTGATTTGATTAATGAAGCTTATAAATAAGTAAATAAATAAATTATAAATAAATAAATAAATTATAAATATTTTCCTTGTCGCACTTGCGCGAACTGTGGCTTACTTTGGACGTGGCTAAGTTATCACTTGTAATGTAACAACACTGACACAAATTTAAAAACTTTATTTTTAATTTTTTTATCATCTTCCTAATTTTCTTAGAAAGAGTTTTGCGGGGATCTAGTTTTCACATTTTCGACACGACCATGGACAATTTGTACATTGTCTCCTGTCTCAAAATTTCTCTTAGCTTAAGCAGCATACGTACTATTTTTAATAATTCAATTCAATTATTGGTGAATCGAATTATTGACTTATTATTAATTAATTAAAATTTCTTAATCAATTATTAATTAATTCTTCTTACACTGCGTGAGGCAAATACTTTATTCGTCAAAAGTAATAATTTTGATTTTCAATTTTATTGTTAGTACATTAATTGGGCAGAAGTTAATTTTAGGACTTTTCAAATTCTAGCCGCCGCCTTTAAATCTATACTTTTTAGGATGTTGCACATATCAATAGTGTAATTATAATTAAACTTTAATTGATTTATTTATTTGAAATTCGAATACATAAAATATGAAGTAAAAAACTCATCTAATACTATAACGAAACAAGGACAAACATATACTTTCAGAAACCAATTTTCCGGAATCTATCAACCGGCTTTCCAAATAGAGGGAAGAAAACTTAAAGAAATTTGTCGAAATTTGAGCCTTAAGTACATACTTTTTCTTAATCGGGTTACCTTTAATTTAAAACTCGGAAAAAATGCTGAAGCATTGAAGTTCCTCGTACTATGTGTTCTGTTTCAGATTACTTTGAATTTGAATAAATAAAAAAAGTTGAATATGATTGTATACTAATCAACATTTCTTTAAGATCATTTGTAATGGTTTTGTAACCCGAAAAGCAGAATTCATACTTGAAAATAACGATTAGACTAGCTTAAAAGAGACTGGTTCAAGTATCCCCACAGGTGTGGATACTTGAACCAAAAGACATGCTTTTGTAAAATGTCAATAATTTTCATTAGAAACCAGATTTATTAATAATACTTTAGGAACTTATTAATGAATTTTTAGTTTAAGACATAAATATACGAAACATAATTTGTAACACTTTTCTTTGAAAATAAAGCGATTAACAAAGAAGTGGTGCAAGTATCCCCGCTCTTCCCTAAAAATAATTGAACATTCTAGAATTCCACAAGCTTTGACTATTATAGTATTATCATAGTTCAAATGAAAATTTTATCTTATTTCGCTGATTAAATAACCCTGAAGTTCTTATATTATCTAATCATCTTGAAAATAAATATTTCACAATCTCCCAAAAACAAAAAGCTTATGACTCAAATTTTCAAAATATTCTGAAATGTTTGGTTTCAATTTTGGTCAGGATTAAGTGTGATAATTCTAGATTTAAACATTGTTCATTGCTTTGTTCCAATTTTTGACCTACAAATTGTCTGGTTTCTCAATTCTCCGAAGTATCAAATTGACACACTTGATGGTTGCACATTTTTCAATTTCCCAACAATTTTCAACATTTAAAGGGTTTTTAAGGTATTTAATGAAATTTCACATGGTTGAAAGGATTTTATTAATTATTCAAGAATTTGAATGGTAATTTTTTTACAAGCCTTTCGGGAGTAAAATTTTTATTTCAAGATATTTCTACTGATTTTGAAGATGTCAAAAATATAAAGGAATTCAAGAACTTTCACAGGATATTAAAGATTCCAAGTTGTTTTAAACCATTCCAAAGAATTCCAGGAGATTAGAAAAATTCTTAAGAGGCTAAAGGTTTCAAGTCATTTCTACCTAATTTTGTTTAGGTCAGTTTATGAGCGGTTTACACCTTTTCAACATTGGATTACATGTCAAAGAATTTCAATGAAATTTCAAGCGATACCAAAGATACGAAGGGGATTCACAGAATTTGACTGCGTAAGGTTTATTTTTGCAGAATCGCTATTTTTGTCTGCTGCCATATCAGATTATGAGTGGTCTATAATAAGTGGCTTCTTTTTGAGATTTTTACTTTGCACATTAATTGCTTCAATATGTTTTATTATTCATTCCAATGCTGAATACCAATAATCCTTTTCTATATGAAGATTTCATATAATGAATTCCCTATAATCACAAAGAAATGACAGCGAATTCATTATAGGCCTGCTCTGTTTACTCTGTCATATCTATTTATATCAGTAATATAATAGTAATACTACTTTTTGAAAATATCATGTCTGACTTTCAATTAAGTCAACTACATCAGGGCAACTCTATCAGGAAAGAACAAAATAAGATAAGAATTTTATTTGAACTGTGATAATACCGCCGAATTGAAGATGTGTTTCACGTGTCTAATCTTAAATATTTTCATTGATATTGTTCAATCTTAGAAAATAATAATTGTCAACAAGTCCCTTATACATTCGTGTCACCATGTTTTGAAAAGGGTTGCATTTTTATTGTTGTTTTTTTTTGTAGTTATTAAAGAAAATTCCTAGGGCTAAATAGCCCTATAAGGAACAGGATAATATAATGTCATTATAAATTTGTGCAAGCATTGATCGATATATTTCTTTATTAATCTTATAATTGAATCGATAAACTAAATAAAATAAATAAATAGATTCGACCTCAGAATATTTATAAAGTTAGATATGCCATTGATGCGTTGTAATTTACATTACGCGATTAATTAGTAGCTCTTGTGCAATTCAAGGTAGAAATGGAAAGGAAAAAACTGGTTGTACAAGATATAAAAAATTATAAATGTTAATAACAACAGAAAGAAATTGGAAGATGAAATATCGAAACATTAGATATAAGAGTTTTACCAGTAAGTAATTTCAAAAAGTTGGGCTAGGAGTATTGTACAAATATTTGAAAAAGAGATTTTTGAAATGATACAGCGTACGTGGATTTGTAATATCGTATGGTACTTTCTTCCATAAGTGGGCACAGCATCTCTTACTATAAATAATGTTCGAATCTTCTGACACATTCTGTGAAAAGAAATCTCAAGGATTTTATGTCTTTTACAAAGCTTAGACTGTGCTGGAAGGTCTCTGTCTAGAAATTAGAAGAGCTTAAATAGATACTCTGAAGCTTTGTTCTGAAAAATAGTGTAGAGAAAATTACCCACAAAGAAGTGTCTTCTCTTCGAAACATTGAGCAGACCAGCCTTCAGTCGGTATAAAGTTCTGTGTTCGTATTTAGGCAAATTGCAGATAATACGGACAAAGGCATTTAACGCACGCTTAAGCTTTAAATTCAAATCGTCGGTCAAATAATCATATACTATGATGTTTTCCTCGAGATGCTCTGTATCTGTGCCTTCCAGGACAAGGTGCGGTTATGGAAATATCCTAGATCTTCAACCACTTCCGAAAAAGGTATAGTGAGCTTCTGGAAACAAAGGGGTGAAAATGATGCCAGCGTTTCGAGAGACGGTTATGAAGTAGGTCCAACAATAATTTCCTGAGTTTTGCCTGGGTTAAGAATAAGTCCATTCTTCCAGGCCCAGAGGATAACGCCGTCGAGATCCTCCTGGTCTAGAACAGATAAAGGAAATTGGTCCCGCTAAGTAAATTTTGAAATTATCAGCATATTTGTGGTAGCTGCAATGTTGAAGTTCAGTTCCAAGGTCAGAGGCGAACAAATTGAAGAGGACGAGAGCCAGAATGGAGCCACGAGGAACTTCACACTTGACATCCCACCGTTCATAAAGCCCACCACTATTATTACTAATTCTGTGAGACCGATTATTATTAAAATAGGACTTAAACCCTTTAATGACAGAGTTTTACACGGTTGAAGATATCGTCGTTACTTTAAGGGAAGCAGTAACAGCGCTATGTTTCGCCCAAAAACCTGATTGCATTGGGTCAATGGCCTTAGGTATTAAGAGAAAGTTGGAAAGTTGCAGGTGAACAATTTTTTCGAGTGGTTTAGACAGTGCACATAAAATAAAAATTGATCGGAAGTCTTTCGGGGAAGTAAGTTTACAAAATATTAGGTCATTAAATGTTGAATTAAGGGGGGTAGTAGAAGATGATGATGATGATAATTCTGGAACTGGGAATGTAAAAAAAGTTTTCAAAAAATCATCAGGCGGAAAATTATATCTATAGATTCATGCTTGGGCGACTTTGGTGTAAAAATCTAAGGAGATGCCAAATGTCCTCTTTGTTGGCTCTGTGTGAATTTTTATAACCATTCCGTAGATAGCCTAATTGCTATTGAAATCGTTCTGTGTTGTAGCAGTGACAGTTGAATCCTAGGTGTCCCATCATCCTTTCGACAAAAGATCTTTTCTCCTGCTATCCAAAGATATGTAATCTTATTTTGTCTCCTCAAATTTATCATTCCAGATAAATATAAGAAATATCATTTTTCGAGTATTAATTTGCCCAAGCAGTTTCGCTTTTCCATTATTTTGGAGAATATTGAGTTTCAAAATTGCACAACCAAATGATTTCCTATAAATTTTTTTTTTTTTTATTCATAATGTTCACCAATTATATTTAAAATTAGAAGTATGTGTGAAGTTTCTTAACAGAAATTTTTTTTTAAATCAGAATTTTCAAACAGAACTGCGGGAACAATAAAAAAATAAATATTCCCTTTCTAGAGTAGAATATGATATTTTCCTAAAGCTTTTTTCATGCAAAAAATTATAAATAAAATACAGTATTAAAAATAAAATTCAATTTTGTACAATTTTCTCACATTCAACATTTACATTTGCATACAATTCCCAATAAATCAGAAGTATTAACCAGGAGTATCGCAGGAGGCAAAACATTATTAAAAAAAGTCATAAATCAATGTGAAGTTTAAAATTTTAGAAACAAACTATTGAACAAAATTCATTTTTTGTTATTCGCATTGAATAGCTATTTTAAATCGATAGATTTTGAATTACATATGACAGATAATAAAACACACTTAAAACTTGTTAATAAAAACTGCTTTTCACTAATTGACTAAACAATTTTTATAAACGAATCCCCACTTTAATTATTGATTTATGAATATGCTTCATTTGTTTCTGTTGAATCAACTTGAAATGCTTTTTCAAAGACTCCTAGCTGCAATATTTTCATTATCGCATAATCTTTTTACTATATAAAAAATTTTCGTAAACCAATTGTTAATTTAATCAACATTTATTGTGATTAGGAAAAATATGACAGCAAGAAGTTTGTTTTTCTTAGACTTTCCGACACTTGGATTCAATGCACAGAGGTACTTATAAAAAAGAAAGAAAATTGTTAACTTGTAAAGTTAATTGTTTCAACAAATGATCAACATAAGGGGATATTCGTCTTCAAAGTATATTTCTGCTCTGAAATTGCTTGCTTTTATCGTTAGAATGAAACGTGGGCATTAAATTCAAGGTTAAATGTTACTAATTAGGCCTATAAACAAATTATATGAACAAATGCACATTTTAAGCGTTTTGAAGCGGAAAGAATTTTTTTTTGCTTCTGACCGTGGGGAAATTATATTGCCAATTATGTTTTGTAAAACAATTTTGTCATGCATTAATTTTTGATTATTGAGATTAACTTCCGAAAAGGGTGGACCTCCGATTTTCTTGGGGCTCCGTATAATTATGTATTTTGACGCGCTAATTACGAATATGATAGTGACGATTGGCGAAAATTTGATTTTCATGGTGAAAACCATAAAAAAAACCCATGAAAATCACGTTTTTTGCATTTATCTCAGTAATTATTCAAAATTCAAAGAAAAATGCTTGCAATAAAAGTAGTAGATCTCCTCGAAATACACATTTTATGTTTGGAGTATTTTTTTATACGAGTGATAATTTCCGAGAAAATCAGTAGTAAATCGATTTTCATGGTGAAATCATTTTTAAAAAACCATAAGAAATACTGGTTTTTTAGGTTCAGCTCATCTAATATTCCAGCGCTTCTTGGGGGACGGTAAGGCACCCATATGACTTTTACAAAAATAATGTAAGGTCGTACCCCTATCCCTTTTCCAACGCCGCGTGGGAGGCGGGAAGGCACCCCTGTGATTAAAAAACCATGATTTTTATGGTTTTTATGATTTTTTAAAATGAAAATCGATTTACTACTGATTTTCTGGGAAACCACCATTCCTATAAAAAATGTTAAAAACATAAAATTTGTATTTTGAGGATATCTACAACTTTTATTACAAAATTATTGATGAATTTTGAATAATTACTGAGATAAATGCAAAAAACCACTATGATTTTTATGGGTTGTTTATGGTTTTCACCATGAAAATCAAATTCGCGCCAATTTTCGCTATCATTTTCTCAATCAGCGGGTCAAAATACATAAGTATACGGAGCCCGAAGAAAATCGGAGGTCCACCCCTTTCGGAAGTTTATCCTATTATTGTATAAACAAAAATGATATAAGCAAATGTATAATCACATGTATAATCACATGTATAATGTATTAACCTCGCGCTACGTACTCGGTCATTGTACTTCCCCCCAAACTATTGTATAGGAATTTCGAAATTAATGGTCAAACCATCATCAACTGACATTTAGTGATTGTGAGTTCTCTTTTGTTAAATCTCCTTGGCTTCAACGAACACATTCTCATCACCTGTTTTGCGAGAAAAGAAGGTTGAAAGCAAATTTTAAGATCTAATTTCAAAACAATTTTGTCATTCAATATTTTGTTTACCTTGCGACTTTTTTCCAAAAATTTAATTTATTTATTTGCAAGGTCAATTTTCAATTTTTTGGGTTAACAACTTTAGTTATTTAATTTTTTCGTAGCTTGTGTCCTTTGTCCAAAAATTTAATTGTTTTATTATTAATATTGTGTGTTTACGAATAAAACAAACACTACGCATCCCGTCGAAAAGTGATTCATGAAAAATTTGTGAAACTTTGGGTACATAATTTTTATGGGGTTTTTTTTGTATCTTGCATAGTTTGAGCGCACGATGAAATTCTTTATTGTTCAATGGAATTTAAAAAGTTGTTATGATAATCTTGTATGCTTCCAGAAAGCAACGCTTTTCCCCTTTTAAATTTTTTTTCATATCGCGCGTTGTTAGGCTTAAGATTTTAATTTTCGTTTTCTCTTTCTTTTTAATTTTGCAAATGATATTACTCTGATCATTTTATTTTTGTCAAAAGAAAGCAAGGATACATTTTTCGACATTTCCATTACTTCGAATAGCCGTATATAGAATTTTTATATGAAAAGAACATTTCTTAAAAATTATGGAAATGCTCTAACTTTGTGAATTTTTATCCAAAATAGCTGGCTAATAAACTCTTCCTTTCTTTTCATCTCTTAAAAAAGTGTGCCAAAGCTCAATCCAACCTGATCATTTTTTCGAAAGTTATCGTGTCTACAAACTACTACTACTACTTCTACTACTGCAGACATATAGACATATAGAAATTCAACTAATTCGTTGAAATCTGATTAGTCCTTCAAAGAAATATTTATTTGATTCAGTGAGTTCGTGCCTTAAATTGATCAGGATGCATTTGAATCAATTAATTTGTCCATACTTGGATCAAGTCTTTAGGTTTGTTTATATTGTAGAAGTGAATGTTTAATTTAAAAGAATAATTATTACGTTTAAAATATACTTCTTTGATAAAAAGAGTTGATCCATTTATACCATAATGAACTGGGGAATATCTCAACTGATCGAATTAGTAATTTTCTACTAATCTTTGGTGGCTCATTTTTCGCTAATCGAATCTTTAAAATTTCGCTCGTAATTAGGTTTTGACAAATTTCAGTTTAGACAGACCTTCAACAATCGAAAAAATGGTTTAAAATAAAAAAAGGACAATATGTATAATTAATTGCGAGTCCATTAATCCACTGCAGTTTAAATATTTTAACAAATTCTTATTTTTCTTAACTTTGTTTAAACCATCAGAAAAGAATGTTTCTAAATTAAGGCAGCCAACGTCACGCTTACGATTTCATAATACGACCTTCTTCTTGTTTCAATAGAGATGAGAATGATACACTATCGCGTTATTTTATTAAACATTTCTATTTTTCACGTTTTTCATGTTCATAAACTTTTTTCAAATATTATTTACAGTTATAAATAAGTTTCTTTTGCCCAAGCAATTAGTTTTCCACCATTAAATTAGGAAATAAACTGACTAATCGAATTAGTAATTTTCTACCAATCCTTAGTAGCTCAATTTTCGCTAATCTTGTCTGAAAAATATCAATAGAAATTAGTTCAATTTTAGTAATTTTGATTCAGAGGAAAAATAGCTTCAAACCCAAAATATACTTTTTATTTCCATGATATTTTCTCATATGACGAGCCAATCTTTATTCACAGCTTTATAAATAATTTATTTTTCATAAATCACCGCTTCTGTGCAAGCTACAGTTTTGCAGTTTTAAAAAAATGTGCGGTTAATCAAACTCTTTTCGCCTTCATTCAACAACTAATAATCTAGAACTCAAATTCCCAGTTTTTAATTACAGTGAAAATTAGATTTTATAGAACATTTTTTATCCCCTGAAAATCGGCTAAATAAGGGTTGATTCGTCTTTCTGTTTCACCCTTTACTTATATTTAAACATTTCGGTTAATATTTTGCTGAAATGTTCTATTTCAGATCAGTCTTTCAAATTTGATTCAAATTCACCAATTCAGAACATTCAAGCCAAAAGAAGCCTAGACTAGACTAATCCGAATTTTTAAACAAAAATGATTACTTTTTAACAAGAATATGGAATTTCAACAAAAATGACGAATTTTCAGGAAACTGGTAGGCGCAACCTACCCTACCCCACATCTTTCCGGCTAACTCCATCAACCAGACATTATCATCTTCTCTGAGTTTGAACCTGAGCATGATAAATGCACTACGGTCGGTAAGATAGAGACCACAAGATACTTAAAGTATTACCGTGAAGGGATTAGAACTCAGAGAATACTGCTATGAAATAGTTACCATTAAATCCATTATCATGCGAATGTACATTTAATCTTAACAATTAAAAATAACAAGTTCAAAGAGGGACTCCAACATCCGCCCCATTTTTTGCGCCCAACGTAGTTTTTCAAGGAAAGGAGTTCAATTGACGCAAGAAAGCTCAAAATCATCGTCAATGCATGCTGTAACATGGTTACACTGGAAAATTGAAAAACTACCCCTAATTGGGAGTGAAAAGTACTTCATGCATAAGAACGGGATTGGAATAGCTTTTAACTATGTTTTTTATGTAGGTACGATAGCGTTGGTATATTAACGTATAGTCTCTACGCCCATTTTTCTTACATAGCACCATTTTAATCCCTAAAAACCTGAAAAGTACCCCTATCAGGGGGTGAAATGTACACCGGTACTATAAAGGTAGGTAGAATAGTTTTCAATAGTTTTTCATCAAACAGGGACTCTTCGACTCATAAAATTCGAAAAACTACCCCTGCGAGAGGGTATACACACACGAACCTGCACACTCTGGCACATCCAAACACACACCTACGCACTCAATACCAATACCGTCCAACAAACATACAAAATCTACATACACAATGACGTACATATTGTATAGCCTTTTACACGTGCATAGCCACTTACCACGTCGGCACTCACCATACACATGCCAACATACATACGCATATACACACGCACACAAACTACGAACCTTCACCTCACCCTCACGTTCATTTGCGAACGTTACATTGGACATTGGTCCAAAGTGTCGAGTCTGTCTTTTCCTAATTTAACAATTTTGTCAAGATTAGTATCGACTCTAAAAACAGTTCTAACATGCCAGATAGCTAAACAAATTGCGTGAAGATTTCCTAAAACTTACAATGTAAGGTTGGGAATATAGTATTGAAAGGTCAGGGGAACGTTCGGTCACACAAGAAAATGCCCACTTGTGAGGGAATGTTGCAAAGCAAGTTTTAGGACAGTTTGGAAGATTCATTTAGCTTAATTCGATGCGCTGTAGTTTACTATGGGACTTACGGCTGCGCAGTATTTTTGTTGAACCTCTTAGTACACCACCAGGGACACATATTATGACTATTTCCCATATTTATAGAAAGGAAAACCAAAAAATAATTCAAATTTTTAATTATTTTTCGGTTTTCCTTTTTTTTATAAATGTGAGAAACAATCATGATACGTATGCCTGTTCATATACTAGCAGGGTTAAACAAAAAGTACTGCGCAGCCGTAGGTCCCATAGCATTATTAATGTTGTCGTTAGTGTTATTAATTGATTTCAGTAGTTCAATTAATCGTTTGTTAATGTGCTTGTCAATAAAATTAGTTGCATAGCTATTATAAAATAACAGTTTTTTAATCAGTGTTGAGCTTTCTGAGTGAAAAGAAACCTCTGCTAAAAGAATGACAGAATCAACAAGACTTTCACAATTCCATTAGTATGCTGTATGGTATGGTTAGAAAAATAGTAAAAATATCTTCCTGAATAAGTTTTTTGCGGAACCAATTAGTTCTTATCATATTGTTTTCAGATCTTATTATTACCAAATTAAAAAATTCAATTAAATTTTTTTCTTATATTTCGATTGTAAATTCTAGTCTCTTGTGATAGGAATTAAAAAGTGAAACGATCAATTCTAATTTATTTTCAGGAATGATAAACAAGGACTCATCGACCTAGCATACATATATATATGGAAATGTTGAAATTGATTTGATTGCATACTTCTGATACTAAATCTTGCAGGGCATACAGCTCCGTCTTCACAAAAAAATTTTACTCATTCCTCCTCTCCTCTTATATTTTTTATATATTATGATTATTACATCGTATTTCTTCGATGTCACAATTTAATATGTTTTTCATACAGATCTGACGAGGGAAACCAGCTGTCTTTTCGAAACTTAAACGTTTCCGAAAGCAACACTTCAACTCGCAAGTAGACTTTCGTTTCAATTTTACAGAATGCTCTGTCCCTCTCAAATCGAACGTAAGACAAATTATCAGTATTTTATTTAGCTCAGCTCCGTAAGTCACTGATTGACTCAAGAAATGCTTACTTCACATAATAATACTTCCAAATAAGACGGATTGCATTTGTTTCTAGCAATGCATGAGCAGAGTCGTGTTTCGTGCCATCGCATATAACTGCGAAACTGATGATTGCTTCTTGACCACGATAACACATGGCTGTAAAAAAAGAAACTTAATCTGATTTTCAGCGAGCACTTTGAATTTTTTGCTTGTTCATCTTTTTCCAGTTTTCCGCATAATCAAAATGGAGGAGCACCTTTTTCAAATTGGTTTTTACTTCTTCCTTTTTGATCTCTGCTCGCTAAATGTATTTGGTATGTTTACAAAGATTCGCCTTTACCGTCCATGCAGTGAACTCAGTCAAAAATCCAGAAACGGTGGTTGTTCCCTTTTCAAATTCTGCATTATTCCAAATGGGAAAAGTGGTTTCTT
>CAKNWW010000066.1:0-18078 GCA_932074435.1 Andricus kollari
ATACCGTGCATGTATTCTACTGAAAGATCAGGATATTCATTGGATATAGTATTAACAGAATTATTCAGTAAAGCATATAATAAGTTTTTTCGCTGATTTGAAAAAATGCAGATCGCTGATACTCTGGTCTTTATCATGATGGCTATCCTTAATTCTATTGGTGAATATAATAATAATATATCATAATTGTTTAGGAACCGTTAAAAGCCTATTAAATTCTGCGTCGAGTAACACCCAAAAGAGTTTACCCTACCTCGACTACAAAAATCTTTATGGGTTCTCGAGATACAACTAAAAAGTTAGTTTTATTGACTCTAATTGAGGATAAGAATTCAAAGACAGTGTGGTATAAAATTAGGAATTTTGTTACAACTTTCCTAGGTCTTGAAATAAGTTAAAATTGAGACACAATATTGGAGAACTTCTAGAATTTTTGAAAAAATTTTATGGTAGTATATTCACTTAAAAAGGTGGAACATATCTATTCTAGGGGCCACTCGATGCAAAATTCAATATGCTTTCTAACAGCAGTGATTTTTCAAAGGACATTCCAGGATCTTTTCCGAATTATGTTCCCTAAATACTGCGGGTCCAGCTTTCAAGAAAATTCCTAGTACAATCGTTCCTCTCTGTCCTCAGTCTTGCTTTGCAGTTTTTGAACAAGGGTTTCATGATGTGCCTACAGACTTAAACCAAAAACAATTATTTAATTGTTTCTGCTTGCAGAGTTCAGTTCCCAGTTTGAGTGTCTACCTAACGGCGAGCCTATTCCTGGCTTTCCTCGTCGCGAATCTTCTTCTTCAGCAGACAAACATCTTTCTTCTGAAAGTTTTCTTCCTCCAGCGAGCCCTTATTCTCTGGCCAGATTTTTTTCTCCTGGAAATTCTTCTGTTCCTGCCAAAACTCCTGTTCCTGACAGATCCACGTCTCCAGCCAAGTCTCCTTCTCTTCCCGAGCCTCCTCTTCGCATTAGGTCAACGTCTTCTTCGATGTTTGCTTCTCCTGCCAATCCTCCTTTTCTGGCCGAGTCTAAGTCTCTTCATGTCAAGCGAAGGTCTTCTCCTGCCAGGTTCATGGCCCCACCTACCAAGATTGATTCGTCTAACGGACATCAATATGAACTAGACCAAATTGAATTTATTCGACTTACTTCCTATAAGAATCCGCGCCGGGTATTCTCACTTCGAAGATACACTTTTCCAACGGATAAGCGAATTAAATTACTTGAGCATCAAAATTTCTATGTGCCTATGCCAATCCAGGAACAAATTGTATTATCAACATCTAATGGTGACCTCTTCGCAATATTGGAGAAATGTAATGTGCTTGCTGGAATATATTCATCTCAAGGTAGCAATGCTCATGGTACAATGCGGGCAAAAATAAACATGGAAAGTGGTGCGATCACTTTATTGACAAAGAAGGAAACAAGGGAAATTCCGGTAGGCCGATTTAGCAGAATCCAACTTCATTTCAGAGTAGAGCGTGTAAACCAGAATCCTGCACACCATTAACTCAATGTTCCTTATATTCATACTCCTCAAACTAATAGACAATCATTTTTGTAATAAAAATAAAATAGCATAATCGATTTTATAAAAATTTGCAAAAAAGCTATAGAAATGTATTATTAAGGCCAGATAATAGAAATGCTTCAAAAAGGAAACGATTCGACAATAAATTTCAATTTTAACTCCATAAGAGTCTTTAGTTTACCCTCATAAACCAACACGTAATTTAAAAATTTACTTTGGCGATATTTTTAAGTTTATTAACTTACTTATTAAATTGGAAAGTGTTCAATTTCAAATGGCTAAAATTTAAATTATCTAATTACGAATTGGAAAGGATGACAATAATTTAAACTTTAGGTCTTTAAACGCTACAAAAGTCCACTTCATGAAGTATATGACAAATGGGGTACCAATCTGCAGACTGCTCATGAATATTTTTAAGAATTCTCTCAATTGAGGCCAAAAACTTTTTAACTTGGTTGGTCAAAATAAATCTTTTTATTTTAATTTTGTAAGAAGGTTGTCTTTAAACAATTGTTATGAATAAATTTAAAATTTGTTTATGACACCGCTGGATCATCAAGCGAATCAAAAAAGAAAAAAAAACGAATTGAGAAAGAGTTTAAAATTATGATAAATTTAAAAATGAATATGTAATATTGATTCGTTTATATCATTTTAGAACATGCGGAATTTCGAAATGAACCAGCAACGCATGATGGCGACTATTAAAATCCTTAAAAATATTTTGAAATTACTTGAAATCTTTTAAAGCTACTGAAAATTCCGTGACATTTTTTTTAGTTCCCTACAATCTCTAAAATCCTTTCTAATCCGTTAACATTATTAGAATCTATTACAAATCATCTTTAATTATTTTACAATGTCCTCAAGTGTCGCAAATTTTTTGTTGTTGTTGAAAATTTAACCATTTTTTTTAACAATAGTAATCGAAAGTTGAACTTGCTTATTCAAAATTAATTTGTTTAGTTTAGGATTCATAATCTTAGTTAAAAATGCATGTCTTTGGTTCAAAAATTGAACTTAAAATTTATTTTTTTAGTGTAAGATTTATATTTCAAGTAAAAATTTATGTTTTTGGACGAAAATTGAAATTTGTTTTTTTTTTTTTATTAAAAATTAATTATCTTGAATGCAAATTAAACTATTTTCTTGAAAACTCAATTGCTTGCTTGCAAATTAATTTTGTTGTTAAAAATTCAAATTTTTGCATTTAGTAATTTGAATCTTTTGTAGACAAATAGTTTTTTTTTATGAAACTTATTTCTTTTTTAATGAAAATTAATCTGTTTGGTTGAAAATTCCATTATTTCGTTAATAATTCAAGTTTTATATTGAAAACTTGTCTTTTGGCTCAAATATTCAACATTTTTAATTTTTTTTAAATTTTAATATTTTGTTAAAAACTAATGTTTTAATGCTGAAATTCAAAATTTTTTAAATTTGTCTTTTTGATTAAAGAATTCATCTGTTTGGTAGAAATTTCATCTTTCTTGAATAAAAATGCAACTGTTTGGTTGAAAATTATTCTTGTTTGCTTGAGGATTGAACTATTTCATTTAAAAATTTTGTTTGAACGACTTTGTTGAGAAATCACTTTTTTGTTGAAGATTCATTATTTATAGTAGAAAATTCATCTCTTTGGTTGGAAGTTTAATTATTTTGTTGAAAACTGATATTTTTTTTTAATTTAGGTGAACTTTTTTCTTCGTGACTGGAAAATCCGTATTTGATAAAAATTCGTCTTTTTGGTTTTAAAATTCGTTTTTTCAATGAGCTGTCATACTTTATCGTTGAATAATCAACTGTTACAATTTTCTGTTCAGAATTAATCTTTTTAGGTTGAAATTTAATTATTTTGTTGAAAAATTTAATTATTTTGTTGAAAGATACATACATAAATAAACATACATACAATTATTTTGTTGAAAATTTAATTATTTTTTTCAAAATTGAAGTACTTTGTTAAGAACTAATGTTTTAATGCTGAAGATTCAAATTTTTTTTAATTTGTCTTTTTGATTTAAGAATTCATCTGTTTTAGTCGAAATTTCATCTTTTTTGAATAAAAATGCAACTGTTTGTTTGGAAATTAATCTTGTTTGCTTGAGGATTTAACTATTTTATTTAAAAATGTAGTTTGAACGACTTTGTTGAGAAATCACTTTTTGGTTGAAGATTTATTATTCTGTTGAAAACTGATATTTTTAAATTGAAAATTGAACTACGTGGGTGAAAGATGAATTACTTTGTTGACATTTTTTTTCTTTTTTGTTGAAAGAAAGTTTATCTGATTGGTTGAAAATTGACCTACTTTTGTCAAAAAATAATTTTTTTGCTGAAAATTCATATTTTCTGTATGAAAATTCCATATTTGCATAACAAACACGTCTTTTGGCTGAAAGGTTCAACAATTTAGGTGAACTTTTTTCTTCAGGGCTGAAATATCTTTATTTGCTAAAAATTCATCTTTTTGGTTCTAAAATTCGTTTTATAAATGAAGTTTAATATTTTTTGGTTGAAATATCAACTATGAGAATTTTTTATAAGGATTTTTTTTTTTAGGTTCAAATTTAATTATTTTGTTAAAAAAATTGATTATTTTGTTGTTCATTTAATTATTTTTTCAAAATTTAATTATTTGCTTGAAAACTAATGTTTTAATGCTGAAGATTCAAATTTTATTACATTTTTCTTTTTGATTTAAGAATTTATCTGCTTTAGTAGAGTTTTCATCTTTCTTGAGTAAAAATGCAATTGTTTTGTTAGAAATTAATCTTGTTTGATTGAGGATTTAACTATTTTATTTAAAATATTAATATTATTATAATTTAATATTTGAAAAATCTTCACTGGTTCTCGAGATACGACTACAAAGTTAGGTTTATTGATTAAATTAAAGATAAGACTTCAAAGACAGTTTGGTAGAAAATGCAGACTTTTGCTACAACTTTCATAGGTCATGCAATCAGTTGAACTCGAGTTACAATATTAGTGAAATTATAGCATTTTTTTAGGGCATTGATTTTTTAAAATTCTTCCGTCATTCATACTTATAAGTTCCAAAGGTAGTCTGTGTATACAAAAGCGCATTGTATTCCGAAAAAAAATCGACATACAACTTTTACAGGATGCTTGCCGAGTAATGTTTTCAGAATATTGCTGGCCCAGCTTTCAAGAAGTTTCCCAGTACAACCTGACCTCTATATCCTCAGTCTTGCTTTGAAATTCTGTCACAAGGATTGCGTGATATACCTGCATACTCCAAAAAAATGATTACTTTGTTTCTGCTTGCAGAGTTAAGTTGTCAATTCGAGTGCCTGCCTAATGGCGAGCCTATTCCTGGTCTTCTTCGTTGCGAATCTTCTTCTTTAGCAGACAAACATCTTTCTTCTAAAAGATCTTCTCCTCCAGCCAGCCCTTATTCTCCGGCCAGGTCTGCTTTTCCTGGAAAGTCATTTTCTCCGGCCCAGATTCCTGTTTGTACCAGGTCCAAGTCTGCAGCAAATTCTCCTTCTCTTGCCGAGCCTCCTCTACGTATCAGGTCAAGGTCACCTTCCGCGTTACGTTCTTCTGCCGATCCTCCTGTTAGTGCCGCTACCAAGCCTCTTCATGTCAAACCAAGGTCTTCTCCTGCCAGATGCATGGATCCACCTACCAAGATTGATTCTTCTGACGGACATCAATATGAACTTGACCAACTTGAATTTATTCGGCTTACTTCCTATAAGAATCCCCGCCTGGTACTCGAACTTCGAAGATACATTTTTCCAACGGATAAGCGAATTAGCTTACTTGAGCATCCAAGTGCCTTTGTGCCTATGCGAGTAGAGGAACAAATTGTATTATCAACATCTAATGGTGACATCTTTGCAATATTGGAGCAAAGTAATGTTCTTGCTGGAATATATACATCTCAAGGTAGCAGGATTGGTAAATTGCGGGCAAAAATAAACATGGGAAGTGGCACGATTACTATATTGACAAAGAATGTCAATGATTTTATTGTTATAGTCTTCTTTATTTATTATTACTGTTGTATTGCATTTGTCTGCGGGTAATATTATGATTTCTTTATTCTGGTCGAGTTCTTTAATTGCTGTTTTTTCTTGTTTTGTTAAATTTGAGGAAGGGAGTTGGGCTTGGCGTGAGATGTTGGCCGTCCTACGACGTATGTCATTCGCTTTTTCGGGTGGTAGGGTATATATTGTGGATTCCAAATTACTGATGATTTCTTTTTTCGGAATTTTGGAGGGAGCTACTGCAAAATCATGTCCTTTAGATAAGGCTGAAATCATTTTGTTGATGAGAGGATGGGTAGAGATGTTTTTCACGGTATTAGTTAATGGTACGTACCTTACTGGAAGTAATTTATCAGATTTTCTTTTTTCTTTTTAAATAGAAAGATTTTTAATCCGTCGGGATTGGTCAAATGATATGTGGTCCAAGGTAGACTAAATGTCAAACGTAAGAGTGTTAGATACAAAAAGGTGAAGTTTGATTAGTTTGTTGGAGGTAGGGTGCAAGACAAATTTGGCATGTTGTATTCTTTCTTTCAAGAGAAGCAAACTTGTTTTATGTAGAATTGATTGACCAATCAAGTTCAAGCAGTTCCTTCCATGGAGCGCTCTGGCCAATCACAGGCATCGTAGAGAATATATGTAAAAACAACATACCTGAAACTTCTGTTTTAGGTCAGCCCTGAAGAAGTGAACTGCAATGTTTACGAAAAGTCGGCAAGATTCGTAGCTTTGCACACGATTGGAACACGAAAAAGCTTTAGATTTTAAATTTAAATTTAACATAATGAATCATCGTCAAATCATTCAATCTATTGATAATAATCGTTCTCAATTTTCTTTTCCACACAATTTTACGGAATTGAATTAGATATTCTTGCTATAAAATTTAAGAATTTCATAATATGCAATATAAAAATGAATCTGGATGTTTGTGTGAAAATGCACTTCTAAAAAGACTTACCTCAATTTTTGGGATCTTATTCCTCAAGTGTCCCAGTAGAATGACCCAAAAACAAAAGAATTATATTTTTTTTGCGGCACACCCACTTTCTCCATTTCGTTCCGTTCCCAAAAGAAGATAATACCTGTTTTTTTGTATATATACTTTTTAAATTTCAATGTTATCTCTAGAGGATTTTCCCAGCTTCTAAAACCAGCTAGCAATTTATTGATAAATATTTTCCATTATAATTCACGAAATTTTCTTCCTCTCCTCACGTAAGGGAATTTTATTAGCCACTTTTATAATAAAATTTATCAACGGAACCGGATGTTTGTAAAAAACAACTTATAAAACAACATACTGAAACTTTTAGCATATGAGACATTATTTCATGTACAAATATGATAGCCCAAAAAAAAAAATTTTCGATTTTTTTTGCGTCCCCTGCTATTTTATTGGGTTACGAAAAAAGTCAATATGACTTTCTGTGTTTCTTTAATTATTAAGAGAGAAAAAAGAAAACACATTTTTGCATATTCCGTTCAAACGTTAAAATGTTTACTTAAGTATAGGCAATAATTTCATGAATTCATAGAAACTTTACAAAGAATAGGAATCTATCATTCCTTATAAGCCACTTTTATTTTGCCCAAAAAAATACCCCATGCACGTTCAATAAGGATTTTGCGAAATATTGCTTTTATAGCTTCTTTCTTTCAAAAAAATACTTTATTGGCTCTGTGTATCAAAATCTTTTAATCTTAACGAATTACTAGTGAAATTTTACAGATCTGATGATCGAAAAGCAACTTAAATCATGGTCAAAATATATAAATTTATTTAGGAATGTATATAGTAATCAAAAAAGGTTACTAAAATGGAAAAACTGAAAAATAGAAAAATTTAATTAAATAACGCGACGGTGTTACATTTTTAACTTTAGTAAAACAATAAGATGACCGTATTCTGAAATTGTAAACGTGATTTAGCCTGTTATCATTTTCAAACTACAGCCTTCCGATTGTTTGCCTAAGGCTGAAAAAAAAATATATTTTTTTTTCTAATTGTGTTTGTGAGGTTATGTTATAATATAAAGTCTTGTGAATCACTATTTTAGAATAAGAACGAGGATGGAAGAATTGAAAGTTCATGAGGCAATTATGGAACAGTTTTATGTCTCAATGAATCCACCAAGTTTTTTTCCTTCGAACCTTACTAGATGCACTCGAAGAAATTTCAACCATATTTTTCAATGTCTTAAATCATTTTCCTATATTTTTATTGTGTCCCTATTCAAAAAATCGCTTGACTTTTCCAAACTATACTCAATTGAGCTAATTGAATTTTATTCCATAGTGTGAATCATGAAATTCAAATATCACTACCTCAGAAGGACAAATTTGCCGCCTATAGCCTATGAGATAAAGATTAAGGTACCGTACATATACTCTAAGAAACATCAGAATATTCATTAGATATCGTGTTAAATAAATTCTTCAGTAACGCATATAATACGTTTTTTCTTAATTTGAGAAAATAGGGATCGTTTATTCTCTGGTCTTTACCCTGATGGTCATCCTTAATTCTATTGGTTAATATAATGATAATATATAATAATAAAATATAATAATTTTTGAGAAACCGTTAAGAATCTTATTAGAATAAGCGTCGAATGACTCCCAAAATAGATATATTTGACCCTTTTCAAGTTGTATTCATAATTTGAACTCCAAACCACACAGTCTATGAAGTTTTAATAATATTTAACTTACGCAGATAAAACTTGAAAAATCTTTAAAGATTTTCGAGATACGACTCAAAAGTTAGTTTTATTGACTTTAATTAAAGATAAGACTTCAAAAACAGTTTCGTATAAATTTCCGATTTTTTCTACAACTTTTCTAGGTTTTGCAAGAAATCGAAGGTGAGATACAATATAACAGAAATTCTAACGTTTTTTTAAACTTCTCAGGAGAAAAATATCTCTTTTAGTGGCCGTTTGACGTAGATTTTAATATAGTTTCCAAGAGCAGTGATTTTTAAAAGTACTGCAGATACTCGTACCTAGAATTACCAAAGGTTGTCTCCGTACATAAGAGCGCATTATATTCCGCAAAAAAATGCGACATACTTCTTTTCCAGGACCCTTCCCGAGTAATGTTCCCTGAATATTGCGGGTTCAGCTTTCAAGAAGTTTCCCAGTACAATCTGTTCTTTATGTCCTTACTCTTGCTTTCCAATTTTGCCACAAGGATTGCATGATATACCTACATACTCCAAAACAAATATTTCTTTGTTTCTACTTGCAGAGGTAAGTTCACAATTCGACTGTCTACCAAATGGCGACCCTATTCCTGGTGTTCCTCATTGCGAATCTTTTTCTTCAGCAGACAAGCATCTTTCTTCTGAAAGATCTCTTTCTCCATCTAGCCCTTATTCTTTGGCCGGGTCTGCTTTTCTTGGAAAGTCTTCTTCTCCTGCCGAGATTCCTGTTTGCGCCACGTCCAATTCTCCCGACAATTCTCCTTCTCTTACCGAGCACCCCCTACGTATCAGGTCAAGGTCACCTTCCGTATTTCCTTCTTCTGCCGATCCTCCTTTTAGTACCGTTACCAAGTCTGTTCATGTCAAACCAAGGTCTTCTCCTGCCAGGTTCATGGCTCCACCTACCAAGATTGATTCTTCTAACGGACATCAATATGAACTTGACTAACTTGAATTTATTCGGCTTACTTCCTATAGGAATCCGAGCCTGGTATTCGAACTTCGAAGATCCACTTTTCCACCCGATAAGCGAATTAGCTTACTTAAGCATAAAAATTTGTATGTGCCTATGTCAATCCAGGAAGAAACTGTATTATCAACATCTAATGGTCACGTCTTTGCAATATTTGAGCAAAGTAATGTTCTTGCTGGAATAAATGCATCTCAAAGTAGCAAGGTTGGTAAATTGCGGGCAAAAATAAACATGGAAAGTGGCGCAATCACTATATTGACAAAGAATGAAACAAGAGAAATTTCAGTGGGCCGATTTAGCAGAATGCAACTTCATTTTAGAGTAGAACGTGTAACCCACAATCCTACACACCTGTTTTGAATTAATGACGGACTGGCGTGGGATAGCGAAGGAGTCATGTTCAGTCAAGTTATAGTCAACGAAAATGAACCAGACTATTTCTCACCGGGATCCCGCACTTCTCAATACCTTGCCTCGATTTAGTGCAGGATACGAGTCCTCGATCCTATCCAATGAGGCACTCCCTTGATGTCCAAAAAAGGTTTTGGTTGTTGGTGAAAATTGGCACAGATGTAGCCTCTGGAAGCTACGACCACGATCGTTCACCGAACGATCTATCCCGATGCGACCGGAGGTGATACGTCATCCGACTCTTCACTTCTCACAACACCAGAAGACGATCGAGTCGGGAAATCACTAAAAAACTAATTAGGACTTGAAGAGCCACTGACTTTATCACGAACTTAAAAGACTGAGTTCTCTTGAAGACGCACAATAGATTCCTTATCGTTGCAGCCACCGAATCTAGTCACACCAGCCTACACTTTGATAGTAACTGACTCTCTCTCTGAGGAGAGAGCACGGCAGTCCCCCACCAAGGCACCGTCAAGCGACAGCATGAGTCACCACACAAGCCAAAAGGTAGCCCCCAAAACTCATAAACAGAAAAGGAACCTTGAACGAGAAGAAGCATTGAGAGGATGCCATGCGATGATCAAGGAAGCCCGAAGGTCAATCAAAGGGAAACAATGACATCAAATAAATTATTAACAACACCAATAATTCAATTTTTTTAGATTCATACTTCTCTCAGTAATAGACAATACTTATTGTAAATAAAAATAAACTTTTAATATAATAAAGTGATAAGATGTTTCAGCCGTTGTCGAGAAAATTGGATTTGAAAAAATCCACGCACGTTACGTGCGTATGTATGCAAAATTTTAAGTCGATTGCAGATGTGGAAGTGTGGTCCAAAGAATCTTTTTTGCGATTTTTGCCATGCTTCTTCTTAAAATTGGTAATATATACGTAAAAATGTATTTTTAAGGCCAGATAATTAAAATACTTTAAAGAAAACGAATCGACAATACATTTTAATTTTGAACCCCATAAGAGTAAAAAACTCTCGAAAACTACCACGTACTTCAAAAATTAGACTTTAGGGATATCCTGAAGATTATCAACTTACTCACTAACTTATTAATCCTGTTGTGAAATTTTAAACGTGACTATGGCTGCTTCCATTTTTAAAATATTGCTCATAGATGCTACAAACGATTTTATAACTTTTTTGTTAAAAAATTTGTTAGTGTCTAGTCGTCCTGAAAAATTGTGGGAGTTCAAAAAGGGAACAAAAATTCGGGACTACTAGCCAAGCTCCTGAAAACTGTATGAATACTCATTCCAAATTTCGTGTCCGCGAGATGCATACAGAAATGTTAGTAGCGACTGGAATAATCGGATTCGAAGTTGATTTTATATTACAAGAATTAGCACAGCTAGAAGGAAATATTGTGAAACTTGTAGACAGGCTGCCTCACCTCAAAATAGAAGAATATAATTATTTACAAACTTAATATATTTCTCCTGAGTTGATTCAAATTACAAATGATTCCACAGATACCAAATTTTAAATTGGAATCCTAGAGGAAAGATAAAAATTATGCGTAGGTACATTAGAGTGGCTCGTAAGCACACATAATTAGAGTATTTTATTTGCTGAGGTGTAAAAGATAATTGAACGTATTATTCGCAAAGTCGCTCAGATTACGCCTTTCTAGAATTAGAGTTAGAATAGTGCAACATCCTAACGCTTTTCCAGCTCAAAAAATTACCAAAAATAGCTCTTTTTGACAATTTGATAACTATTATCTTTGACCTTGAAAATGTAATTTTCAATTAATTTTGATGTTACAGTCGTAATCTTTAAAGTTTCATGAAATCCTTGAAATCCTTTCGAAATTCGTCGACTTTATTAAAATCCTCTGAAATCTTCAGAATTCATAGCTATTTTTGAAATCCGATAAGACGTATGTTGAAATTTCATAAAACGCTCCGAAATTTTTTGAAATTCTATGTAACGAATCTTAGAAATTCATCGATAAGAGTAATGTTTTTTTATTTTTCCATGTTTCCAATTTTTGTCAGGGAAAATAATATTTTCTCGTTTAAATGATACTGCCAATAAGAACAACCACTATACGCATGGTACTGGTCAAAGATAGTTATGTGGTCTAGCGCTATAAAACATCTGTTTAACAATTTTATTAGCAAATGAATACACATTCCCATAATAGCCCCATTCGCGAGGCCTTTGTGGAATAATTTTATATATCGATGAGCCCACCAAGTTTTTTTTGTCTTTGAACCATACTAGGCACATATTCCCAAATAATACTCGATTGAGGTATGCGAATTTAATTTCGTAGAGTGAATCATGAAATACAAATATCACTACGTCAGAAGAACAAACTTGCCGCCTATAGCCGATAAGATAACGATTATGAAACCGTACATGTACTCTGAAGAAAGATCAGGATATTCATTGGATATAGTATTAACATAATTCTTCAGTAACGCATAGAACAAGGTTTTTCCCTGATTTAAACAATGCAGATCGTCGATTCTCTGGTCTTTACCATTATGGCCATTCTTTATTCTATTGGTGAATATAATAATAATATATAACAATTGTTGAGAAACTATTGAAAAGCCTATTAAATTCTCCGTCGAGTAACTCCCGCAAGAGTTTTTGGTACCTCGACTTCAACTTATGGAATTAATTCGGAAAAGTTGTAGTAAAAAATCATTACTTTGTTTCTGCTTGCAGAGTTAACTTGTCAATTCGAGTGTCTGCCTAATGGCGAGCCTATTCCTGGTATTCCTCGTTACGAATCTTCTTCTTCAGCAGACAAACACCTTTCTTCTGAAAGATCTCTTCGTCCAGCCAGCCCTTATTCTTTGGCCGGGTCTGCTCCAAACGATTCTCCTTCTCTTGCCGAGCGCCCTCTACATATCAGGTCAAGGTCACCTTCCGTGTTTCCTTCTTCTCCCGATCCACCTTTTAGTGCCGTTAACAAGCCTCTTCATGTCAAACCAAGGTCTTCTCCTGCCAGATGCATGGCTCCACCTACCAAGATTGATTCATCGGACGGACATCAATATGAACTTGACCAACTTGAATTTATTCGGCTTACTTCCTACAAGAACCCGCGCCTGGTATTCGAACTTCGAAGGTACACTTTTCCAACGGATAAGCGAATTAGCTTACTTGAGCATCAAAATTTGTATGTGCCTATGCCAATCCAGCAACAAATTGTAAACATGGAAAGTGGCGCGATCACTATATTGACAAAGAATGAAACAAAAGAAATTCCAGTAGGCCGATCTAGCAGAATCCAACTTCATTTTAGAGTAGAACGTGTAAACCACAATTCTACACACCATTAATTGATTTTTTTTAGATTCATACTTCTTATAGTAATAGCCAATACTTTTTAAAATAAAAATAAACTTTTAATATAATAAATTATTAAGATGATGCAGACGTTGTCGAGAAAATCGGATTTGAAAAATCCTCGCACGTTACGTGCGTATGTATGCAAAGTTTTAGGTGGATTGCATGTGTAGAATTGTGGTCCACAGAATCGATTTTACAAAAATGTGCAAAAAAGATATCAGAATGTATTATTAAGGCCAGATATTAAAAATACTTTACTAAAAACGAATTGACAATACATTTTAATTTTGAGCCCCATAAGAGTTATTATTAATCCTATTATGAAATTGTCAACGTGATTAAGCCTGCTTCAACTTTCAAAACATTGCCTTCTGATAGTTTGTACAAAGTTAAGCAAAAAGGTTCTATTCACTATCAGAGAAGATAAAAATGATTTTATAATTTGTTTGTGTCTAGTCGTCCTGAAAAATTGTGGGAGTTGGAAAAAGGGATAGACTAGACGAAACGAAAATTCAGGACCCAAAAAAACAAAACATTCAGAAATTTTCCGACGCATCCCCCGCCCACATTTTTTTACGATCCCAAAAAAGGGCAATACCTGGCTTGTCATACATATTTTTATATTTTAATTTCATTTCTAGAGGATTCACCGAGCTTCTAAAAAGCTTCTAAATTATAGGCAATATTTTCATGATCGCATTACAACTTTTCAAGAATTACGAATTCATAATTTCTTTTCAATTTCTATCCCCGTGGGCCACTTTCACTTTGCCCCAAAACATACCCCATGCACGTTCAATAAGGATTTTGCGGAATAATGCCCAAATTAATTACTTTTTGCTCATTTTTTATAGATTCTAATGAATGAGTAAACTGCAAAGTTTTATAAATACTTACATTAATTTTTAATAGTTGAAACCATTTTGTTTTTATTTTTTATTTTTGGTATTTTAATAATAGCACGGTCTATGTATTGAACTTGGAAAGCGCATATTGATATTTCAATAGGTCATTTATTGCTTGAACAAGCTGAAAATGTTCAAGTCCAACTTTAAGACAGTTGAAATTGTCGCGATCTGTTAGAGCGGTTAACTCATCTGTTGTATCATGCATGCCAGTGTTTGTTCAGTTTTTTCGTTGACGTACGACTTGAAAAATATACAATTTTCTTGAAATAGTACAATTTTTTATCTAAAAATCAATATAATAGAATCAAAGAACGACTCAAACATTTCGCGGAATAGTGAGATTTCCAGCATGACTTCGCGGCCATGCTATAGGATAGGTGTAAATGTCTGGAAGGTTAACGTATAGTTCTTGACATAGGAGTGCAGACATCTTTCTGGAGAAAATATTCTAGACGCAAAAGCAAGTCTCAGGAAGCTACATGATGATGAAAAATCCAAAATCTATTTTTTGTAGGACTACCCAAACCCACATATCAAGTCAAATAAAACCGTGTAAGAAAAATATAAATAGAATTCATTACATATTTTTTAAATGAACACACCATGCTACAGTAATTATAAGTATTTAAATTATTATAAACTCTTTTAAATCATTATTTTAGCATAAGAACTCAAATAAAAGAACTGAAACTTCATGCGGCCATTATGTAACAGTTCTATGCCTCAAAGAGTCCAATACGTTTTTTTTGTCTTGGAACCTTATTAGACACATTCCAAGAAGTTTTTACAATATTTTTAAATGTTTGAAATAATTTTTAGATATTTTTATTATGGTATCATTCGAAAAAATCGCTTTACTATTCCCAAACTATACTCGATTGAGGCAATAGCATTTTATTCCATAGTATGAATCATGAAATTCAAATATCACTACCTCAGAAGGTCAGACTTGCCGCCTATAGCCTATCAGATAACGATTAAGAAACCGTACATATACACTAAGAAAACATCAGAATATTCATTAGTTATCCTATTCACAAAATTGTTCGGTAACGCATATAATAAGTTTTTCCTTTATTCAAGAAAATGGGTATCGTTTATACTCTGGTCTTTAGCGTGATGGCCATCCTTAATTCTATTGGTGAATATCATTATAATAATATATATTATTTTCTGAGAAGCCTTTGGAAAGCTTATTAAACCCTGCCTCGAATATCACACAGTCTATGACGTCTTATAGTATCTTACTTACCCAAATAAAACTTGAAAACTCTTCACAGGTTCTCGAGATACGACTAAATAGTTAGTTTTATTGAGTTCAATTAAAGATAAGGCTTCAAAGGCAGTGAGGTATAAATTTCAGATTTTTTCCACAACTTTCCTAGGTCTTGCAAAAAGTTGAAGCTGAGATAGAATATTCCAGAAATTCTAACATTTTTTAAGTTCTCAGGTGGTATATTCTCTTCAAAAGGTGGAAAAAATCTTTTTAAGGGGCCATCTGACGCGGAATTTAATATAGTTTTCAAGAGCAGTGATTTTTTAAAGTACTTCCGATAGTCGTACCTACACTTTCCAAAGGTAGTCTACGTGTATAAAAGCGCATTATATTCCGCGAAAAAATTCGCCATAAAACTTTTCTAGGATTCTTCCCGAGTAATGTTCTTTGAATATTGTAGGTCCAGCTTTCAAGAGGTTTCCCAGTACAACCTGACATGTATGTCCTTAGTCTTCGTTTGCAATTTTGCCACAAGAATTTCATGATATACCTACGTACTCAAAAAAAAAATATTTCTTTGTTTCTGCTTGCAGAGTTAAGTTCACAATTCGACTGTCTACCTAATGGCGAGCCTATTCCTGGTGTTCCTCGTTGCGAATCTTCTTCTTCAGCAGAAAAACATCTTTCTTCTGAAAGATCTCTTCCTCCAGCCAGCCCTTATTCTCTGGTCAGGTCTGCTTTTCCTGGAAAGTCTTCTTCTCCTGCCGTGATTCCTGTTTGTGCCAGCTCCAAGTCTCCAGCTGATTCTCCTTCTCTTGTCGAGCAACCTCTACGTATCAGGTCAAGGTCACCTTTCGTGTTTCCTTCTTCTGCTGATCCTCCTTTAAGCGCCGTTACCAGGTCTCTTCATGTCAATCCAAGGTCTTCTCCTGCCAGGTTCATGACTCCACCCACCAAGATTGATTCTTCGGACGGACATCACTATGAACTTGATCGACTTGAATTTATTCGCCTTACTTCCTACAAGAATCCGCGTCTGGTATTCGCACTTCGAAGATACACTTTTCCAACCGATAAGCGAATTAGATTACTTGAGCATCAACATTTGTATGTGCCTATGCCAATCCAGGAACAAATTGCATTATCAACATCTAATGGTGACGTCTTTGCAATATTGGAGAAAAGTAATGTTCTTGCTGGAATATATTCATCTCAAGGTAGCAAGTGTGGTAAATTGCGGGCAAAAATAAACATGGAAAGTGGCGAAATCACTATATTGACAAAGAATGAAACAAGAGAAATTCCAGTAGGCCGATATAGCAGAATCCAACTTCATTTTAGAGTAGAGCGTGTAACCCACAATCCTACACACCATTAATTCAATTTTTCAGATTCATACTTCTCCCGGTAAAAGACAATACTTTTTGTAAATAAAAATAAACTTTCAATATAATAAAGTGATAAGATGTTTCAGCCGTTGTCGAGAAAATCGGATTTGAACAAATCCACGCATTGTTGTCATGCTTCTTCTTAAAATTGGTAATATATACGTAAAAAGGTATAATTAGGGCCAGATAATAAAAATACTTTAAAGAAAACGAATCGACAATACATTTTAATTTTGAACCCCATAAGAGTAAAAAGCTCTGGAAAACTACCACGTAATTTAAAAATTAGACTTTGCGATATTTGGAAGATTATCAACTTACTCACTAACTTATTAATCCTATTATGAAATTGTAAACGTGACCATGCCTGCTTCCATTTTCAAAATATTACTCACAGATGCTCAAAATGATTATATATATATTTTTTAAAATAAATTTGTTTGTGTCTAGTCGTCCTGAAGATTTATAGGAGATGGAAAAGGGAACGAAAAAACTGATCAGAATTCTTTTAAATAACCAAGATATTCGTAGTCGGAAATGTGAGTAGCGACTGGAACAATCGGATTAGAAGTTGACATTTATATTTTACGAATTAGTACAGCTAGAAGGAAATTTTGTGAAACTTGTAAACAGATTACCTTACCAACGAATGAAAGAATATAATTATTTACACACTTAATCTATTTCACCTCAGTTGATTGACATTACAAATAATTCCACAGATACACTGCGAAATTCGATAAAAGGCGACAGCAAACCTGTCACGACACTCTTCTGATTTCGGATCATCTAAACTAAAAATTAAAACATTTGAAATTTCTCAATTCTAAATTCAAAATAATAATGCATAAGTTTTTTTTAAAGTGGAAGTTTGATATAATTTGAGTACGTTTTATTCCACCGACTTAAAACATTGATGGAAGAATGCGAATATCTCTACTGCGCATACCAGAGATATCCGCGTTCTCTCATCACTGCCTCAAAATTAGACAATGATTTAAAATAAAATTAAAAATTCTAAAAATTTCAAAGAAGGAGTATACACAATTGAATAAGTTATAATTTGAAACCTAGGATATTACAAAAACTCCAATCGTAAACCACTTTCGTTTTTTTTTGTCAAATAGAAAGCCACACAAAATTGACCAATTTTTGTTCAGAAGCTGCAGAAAATTCTTTAAATGTGCCCACCTAAAAACTTTGCCCGCTGAAGATATTTTCTTAAGTATGTTTAATTTAAAACAACTGTAAACACAAAATACTCCTTTTGGTGAATTGAATCTTTTTTAGTTGTATATAATCTTGCGTTATGATCTGCTGCTTTCGAAAAAAATTAATTTTTCTATGTAAAATATACAAATTTGCGATGGTGGATTTTTATAAATATTATCCGATTGATTTATCCATTAACGTGGTTTATTTTTAACCGAGAATAAAAAAAAAATTATAATTTTATTCCATGGAGTGAATAATGAAATACAAATATCACTACGTCAGAAGAACAAACTTGCCGGCTATAGCCGATTAGATAACGATTATGATACCGTGCATGTATTCTACTGAAAGATCAGGATATTCATTGGATAT
>CAKNWW010000068.1:0-28585 GCA_932074435.1 Andricus kollari
TTTCCTTTGCTTACTGGAAGTTGTTGGTAACATTCTTCGGTTTTTCTGTATCTTACATCTATTGGAAAATATTTTATTATATGAACTACTTCTCCTGGCATAATAGACATATATCCGGGTGCTTTCATTCAATTAAAAGTAAATCATTCTGGTGCCTGAGTCCATATTATTTATATTTAAATTTCGTTTTTGTAAAAATGTTTCGCCTTTAGATGTCTCGAATATTAATAATTTTGTATGTTCTGTTCTTACTAGTAAGTAATGACATACTCGTTGATTTTGTTTTTTCTCTAAAACGAATGTGACGTCATCGGTAGTAAGAGAGTAAAGAATTTCGGGATTTTTGGTTGATTTTTCGTAAGTCTTGTTAGTTGGTCCTTCATATAAAACTTCATATATGTGTGTGTTACATATATCTTGGGGAATTGGATCCCAAAATGTATGACCTGCTTCCATATCAATACATTTTTAATCGTAAAGTGAACAAACTGTTCCTGAACGTAAATTAATTTTATCAGGATTTAAATTAACTCTAGCGTAATATTATTTTAATTCCAATATATAACTAGCTTCGACTACTACGTTATCCCATGTACCGTAGGGATCTGAATATTCAGCTCCGTAACATTCTCCGTATGTTGTTAATGATCCTGCGCGAATTACTGTGGGTGTTGCTGATTCATTCATTGGTAGATTTAAGATTTTTATATTCGCGAAATATCCTTCAAGTATACGCTGCGTCCATTTGCGACGGCAGAATTATGTGAATTCATACCATAATATGTATTAGTACGTAATACTTCGACTTTGCATTGAATTACTGTAATTCGACTGAATTCGGTTAACTGTAATAACTGAATATAGATATTTTCTACCTAGAGTTTAGATTCGGGTATGTCGCACTCGCCTACTTCTCAGAGGGACGGTGTTGTGATATTGAGTTGGCTTGACCCACACGGTGCACTTGAATTCAGTCCCGCGGTCAGAATTGAGGAGGGCGGCTGTACACGAACCCAGTCCCAAATTCAGTCCGGCTGCTCTCTCTCCTCCGTTCCTTATTTCCCCCAGCACTGGCGGCCCCATCGTACCACCGTACTAGGAGGAGAGAATGAGGGCGTGTAAGTGAGAGAGAGGAAAGTTGTTCGAAGGAGTCAAGCCTCTCTCTCGGTCCAACTGTTTCCCAACATTTTCTCTGCACTTCTCATTTTTATGCATGTGTGGCAGGTTCGAAATCAACATACACTATTTTTGCTTTCAAAGTCCAATGAAGTTTTTTAAATTTAGCAGTAAAGTGAGAAAATGCTGTAGAAAATTTAAAATGTCCCATAAACAAAAATGACCGAGACCTGGCCCAAAAGGTTAAATTGAAAATAGTAGAAAACATGATAGCATGTTTTTCTCTATCATTGACAAGCATCGAATTTTCCTTTCTATTACTTTCTATTTTTATACTCCCAAGGGCATCATGAACATTACTGTAAATTATTGGTAACTTTGGCTCTACAGGACTTCGAGCATAACTGATGTTATTCCGAATAAAAGTAACATCCGTTGTAGTTAAAGTTTCAATATCTTCATTAGCCAGCTCTCCACGAATAATTTTTGATGGCGGCAATAACAATTATGTACTGGACATCCTGCCCCTTTCCCTCCCGAATAAGAGAGGAGTGTGTGGGGGGGGGGAGTGAGGTTGACTCTGGTCAGCTCCGGGCAGTCTATTTACGGGACCGAGTTCGAGCGTTTTTCTAAGTAAAAGGTTATAAAGTCCGGTTTTCGACATTTTCATTACCTGGAAAATAAGGTTTTCCGGTTAGCAGTTTATTTCTGCTTTTCAATATATTAAGTATTTTTTATGCTTATTTTCTACTTCATTTAGTTGAATTTTTCTTATTTTATTGAATTTTAATAAAATTATTATTATTTGTTATTTCGGGTAGGTTTCAAATACCTAATGAATGACATCTAAAAGAGCTGCTAAAAAACTTTGATTTGATATTCGAAGACTCCTTCTTAAATTGTAGTAGGCTTTAGGTCCTCTTGTTTTAATGCTGAGAATAATTTCCTTAGTTGTTTCTCTTGAGATCAACAGCATTCTCTTGAATAAATTAGAATTTTCCTGAATTCAGTAGAATTCCCTTAAATTAATTATGATTTTCTGGAATTCTGTAAAAAATATCTCGTAAATTCAGTACAATTCTCTTAATTTATGTAAAATTGTCCTAAATTGCGTATAATTATTTAAAACTCCGCAGAAATCTCTTGAATTCAGTAGAATTTTCCTAGGTTTAGTAAAATTATCTTGAATTTAGTCAAATTATAACTCTAAATTATAATAATATATAATAATTTAAACTCTACGAAATTCCGTATAAATATCTCGTAAAAACAGCAGAATTCTCATACGTTTGGCAGAATTTTCTTAAGTTGAGCAGAATCCTCTTGAATTTAGTAGGATTCTCTTGAGTTTGGCAGAATCGTCGTGCAATCTGTAGAATTGTCTTGAATTGAGTAGAACTCTATTGATTTTCGTAAAATCATCTTAAATCCCGTAAAAGACTCTTGAATTCTGTAGAATTATCTTGACTTCTGTAGAATTCTCTTGAACACTTTTGAACTTACTACAATTTTTTAACACTTCTGAATTTATTAGAATAAGCTCTGATTTATTTTGAATTCATTAGTATTTCCAATGCTTATTGTTGTAAACGTTACAAAAAATGTCAACAATATTCCATTGAAAAAATGCGACACGCCTGAGTCATAATTAAATGCTTGATGATTTCAGTGCACGCGTATAACAAAAAGTACCAAGTTACTTGTTCCGGGTGCATTTTAAAGTGCAAACATACGCCCGCAAAAATCCCTCTGATAACGTACATGCAGAGATGATTTCATTGCCTTGGAATGAGGTTTCTTTAATTAGCGAATATAATAAAACACGTCATCAAACTCATTCAACCAAGGTGCTCTGCCTAGATAAATGCATGCAAAAAAAGAATCGCCTAGTAATTTTCCATTGTCTCGTCAAGCTTATGCGGTCATTGTTCTTTCTTAAATGAGAGTTTTATGAAAAATATATCTTGAAAATATATGAATTTTGACAAAAAACATAAAAATAGGATAAACGCTTTAGCTAGAGCGTCGTCAAATTTAATCGACTATGATCTTTTTCGCAAATTAAAAATAATCACCCCAAACACCTTCAGAAGACTTTAGTAGATGTCTGGGGTAATTATTTTTAATTTTAAACTTTTTGGCTCTTATAGTTGCAGGCAACTGAGATGAGGTTTGATAAATGTACTAGGGGTAATTTTTTGGGGTAACTTAAAGTTAAAGTGAGCTCAGATGGAGTTTGTTAAATGTACTAGGGTGGGTTGTATAGGGTTGTTGAATATTATTGTAGGTATAGCGATATGAAATAGAATCTTGGGTAGGTGTCTACAGTGACTATTTTAACTTTGAAATTTTTGGCTGATTTAGATCAAAGCAGCTGAGACAGGATTCGTATAATGTACTAGAAGTGTTTTTTACGGCTTTTGAATGTTATTGTAGGGATCGGAATATCTAATTATATGTTGAAAAAGTGTGTAGGGGGATCATGTAAAATTTAAAAATGTTTAGCAGTTTAAGTGGAAGGAATCTCAGACAACGTTCGATGAAAATACTAGGGGTGGTTTTTTGATGCCGTATAATATTATTGTAGGAATCATGATATCTGCTAGAGCCTTGGAAAGGTGTCTAGAGTAACCATTTTTAATTTGAAATGTTTTTTGCTGCTTTAGTTAAATGCGACTGAGACGGCGTTTGTTAAATATACTAGGGGTGGTTTTTTGAGCTGTCTAATATTATTAACTAGGGTCTTGGGAAAGCGTATGCGGTGACTATTTTTAATTTGGAATTTTTTTGGTTGCTCAAGTCGAAGGTAACTGAGACGGGTTTTGTTGAATATACTAGGGGTGGTTTTTTGGGCTGTCTTATATTATTTTAGGTGTGACGATAACGGTTAGAGCCTTGGAAAGGTGTCTGGGTTGACTATTTATAATTTGAATATTTTTTGCCTGCTTTGGTTGAAGGCAACTGAGCCTGGGTTCGTTAAATGTACTAGGGGTGGTCTTTGAGGGGTGGTCTTTGAGGTTCAATAAATATACTAGGGGTGTTTTTTGGAATGTCTGCGATTTTTGTTAGTGTTATGTTCGGAAAATTATTAATTGGGTAAAATTGGGAATTTTGCCCAGTTAATAATTCGCGAAATTTCAGAATAATAATAATACCTTTTTCAAGGTATTGATAATTTTATGGGCCGACTATCTGCTCTATTTAATTTCAGAGTTTTTCCATGTTGTTGCTCATTTAAACCACAATTGCCTTTGATGAAGGGTGTTCTTTCGGATAAAAAAATAAAATGACAGATTGTGTACTCAGATAATTTCAAGGTATAACAATGTAGTATATTATCACAAATAAAATATTTTGTATTACAGAATGAATCAGAAATATGTGTTGTGTGTGTCTGTGTGAAAGACACTTTACTTTACCTTACTCAGATTTGCAGTAATTGTATATACATATATATATATATATAAAATTTAAGTAAAAAAGTATTTTTGTCACTTTCTATATTGTTCAGAAATCATCCATGGATAAAAAGGGACACTAAAAACAGAAGATTTTTGGATGAATTCCTACACGTGAAATTTTCGTTGCCTACTTTGCAAGTACTATTACCTCCCACATGCAGTCGGTCTTATTTTGCCGAATTGCATTATCTTACTTTCAATAGGTGTTGCTTTGCGGTACTACTTCCAAAATTTTGATGACCATTCAATTTCAGCTCCGCTCACTCATTTCGAGTAGATGAACTTTTATTTCTGCAACTACGGTTGCATTTATTCTAAAGACTTATGGATATTGAGAAACTAGCAGAAGGTCATCAGATATACGCATTCCAATGATTTTGATTTCTCCATAGTCTCTAGTAAGGTATTCCGTTTTTGTAAATCAAGTGTCCGATTTAATTTACTTGGATTTTTATTTTCAATCAAATTGTACCTTGATTTATTTAATCTCTTTTTTAAAACCGTAGCGTCATCAACTTCATCAAATGAGTAGCGCTGAAATGGACATCTAATTTAAAAATATTACTTAATCGTGAAAGCCTATTTTTATTTTGTTAATGAGGAATTTTTTCTGTGATGTCTTTTTAAATCTGATTTTACGGTTCCCTTTTTATCCATAGTATTTTAAAAGTTTTTTCTGTATTTCCAATTCCTTCGCTTTAGTAACTTCAATTTGTTTTGTATTTTGGTAAAATAAAATGTAGTAAGTGTATGCGCGAGCGCCACAGCAGCTTAGTGGCTCATGTGCGTGTGCTCATGTGTGTAGTCACGTGCGTCTCATACAAGCTAGCGTCTTCGTGGTTACATTCTAATTTCTACTAGATTGATATTCTAAATCCATTATAAAATCTATATGAGTATCTACTTATTTATATAGATTACCTAAAATGTTAGGTGCTAAACATAGAATGCACGTAACAGTTAGTGATGAGAGTACTGACTAAAGTCTTGTGATATTGCGCGATGTAACTACCGTTAATTTTTGTATTATTTTGGTGAACCTCATCTTAATTGGCTTTGAGTAAAGCAGCTAAAAAATATTTCAAATCATAACTAGTCACGTCATACATCTTTCCAAGACTCTAGCAGATATCGCCATTTCAACAATAATATTATACAGCCTCAAAATTCCACCCCTAGTACATTTAACGAACCCAATCTCAGTTGCACTTAATTGAAACAGCCAAAAAATTTCAAATTGAATATATTCACCCCAGGGACTGTTCCGAAACTCTATCAGATGTCTTAATTCCTGCAATAATATTACACAGGCTTACAAAGCTACCCCTAGGACATTTACAGAACCCAGTATCAGTTGCCTTCAACTGAAGCAACCAAAAACCTTTAAAATTTTAAATAATCACCCGACACATTTTCCTAAGACTTTATTAGATATTCCGATCCCTGAAATAATATTTAACAACCCTGACAAAACAAACCGCAAAAAATTACCCCTAGTACATTTATCAAACCTCAGTAGTAAGGAATGACTATGGGGCGCCGTTATGGGCGTGGCCTAATCCCCGTCTCTACCTCGCATCCCGTGCTTGGCGGCGACATGTCGCAGTACATAAAATTGAATAGCAAAGATCTACGTAGTTGGAGAGGGAGAAAGGGGGTCCTCGTCTGGAAGATTATGGGTCTTGTGACGTCACATAGGGAGTTTCCAAACGTGAAAGTGGAAAAGGGATGATAGTGGAGATTCCCGACAGGAGAGTTCAGAGCGCTGTGACGTAATAGTGTTTGGGGTTTCCCGCATACCTTACTTATAAAAGATACAATGTAGCGAGTTCTGACGAGCAAGATTGAACGCAAGATGCAAGCTGCGTATTAATTACCCCACGTTCATAATACCCCCTTTGAAGCATGTCTTTTGGTTTTCGCAAAAAGCTAGATTCAACTTTACATTTACTTAATAGGCTTTTGTGAAAATTCACGACAATGCGATTATTTGCTAATAAATTACTTGTAAAATGTTTGGTAAACTCGCACAAAGAATAACAGTTACACATATGATGAAGTGACATAACATAACATAATTTCCTCGCAAACGATAAAGATGTTGAGGGATAAGAGGCGGCAATCCATAGCTGTCAAAGTACGTTCCTCGGCCATTTTCACTCACATGCATGGCAATCCAGTGCGATTCAGATTTCTGTGCCCCGTCAATGTTTGCAACTATATAAGCTGGTCTCATCCAGATTTTCGGAACTCAATCCGCTGGAAACACCACAGTTGTATACGCTGGTATAGTCCGAATTGCTTAAAGAACCTCCAAACTGTTCATCCTGTTTTCCTGGGTTAGCAAACGATGGTAAATTTGGTAATAACTGATTTACTTCACGTGATGTAGATTGCTAATTGCTTTTGTCCATTGATCTCTCAATGTTGTCCACACCCTTTACGCCATGATGGAAACAGTACTCGTTGGTAATATTTAATTGTTTGAAAGTGGGACATGTTAGTTTCTCTAAATTGAAAATTGGCCTACTCAGAATATTTTCCAAAAGTTTAGCTTTCTCCCGCCCTCGTGTGTATATCTGACCTGCTGTTTTGGCGACTTCTCTGAGGCACATGTCGAGCGAGATTCCCCTAGTCTTTATTATAAAGAGTTGACCTTACCCTCGAATCCCGGACGTGGCTGATGGCTTTCCTTGGGATCGGGAGTCGTTGAGCGCGCCTTCTCGAATTTAGCAGGAACACTACTCGACTTCAAACTCGACTTTCGCGTGAAACTGCGAAAACAAACTCGGACTTGTCACGGTTGTGGTAGGCAGAGAAGAACGAGCGTGGTTGCGACGGTCAGGGACTCGGCCTCGGCGTTCCTTCTCCTCCTTCTCTCTGCCGTTCCTATTGGTGGTAAGACCGCTGCGGAGACGGGGTGCTGGGTTTGCATTCCAGGGCCGTGTGAATAAGTGGAGCTTGGTACCCTGTTATTTTTGGTGTTCATCCTTCCTTATTTCCAATATCGCCAGAATTGATCCAGTGTTATTGTTCCTTTGTCTTTACTCTCCAAACCACCCATTTGATCACCTCCTGGAGCCCGAAATTACCCTGGCTGATCAGAGCAGGATTTGGTTCGGTACCAATTGGTATCAGTCGACGTGTAGAGGGCGTTGCGCATTGAGATTCCCTCGTCATGTTGGGAATTGACAAAGATATTTCTCATTGTGAGGTTTCCAAAAAGGTTCTACGCCAGGTAGATAAGTCGTTCCAGATTTTACGTAACTTGTAGCGTTACTCCCAATCTGGCCGGCATCCTAACATGATACTTGTAGATGAGGATCCACAGCTCCTTTGAGTCTGGCAGACGATATTAGATAGAAAACGCGGGAGAATTCAAACGGCTTGAAATATGTCGATGGAATTTAGTCATTCTAAGAGTCTCTAGTGGCGTCCCATTTGAGTCTCGAAGTCGAAAGAAGTCCCTCGATGTCCCACGATGTCTCGATGAGTCCGAATTGTTACAAATAAAATAAAAGAAACGAACAGAATAAGTCCTTAAAATTATAAACCTTAAATCTGGCCCTAGTCATGGAGTTTCCGTACCACAGCCGCGATTTCGGACCTTATAAAATTAAATCCATAAATTTACGAAAAATCTCTAAATGTCAAAATAAAATTTTCTTAATCCAAACTTGTGAGTTGCAAGAATTTTGCAACGTCACAGATAATAACACGTGAGCCAGTTGCTTTTTTGTCGTGTTCGATTAGGCATATCTGACATGGGATGATATCCCTAAAGGGATGAAAAGGGTGTTGATATCCTGTGTGCAGTATAATTTTTATCCACAGCAACAAGAGCCACTTCTTTGGCGATAAACTGATCTTCGAGACTTCGGAATTCTTGAATATATATCACGTAGTCCATATCCCCTTCTTGGTAAACAAGTTTATATGATGGTACTACTTATTACTTAGAACTGATGCTGCTGGTCTAAACAGCTGTTGCATGGAGCAGAATGATTTATGATCACAGATTCTGAGAAGCGGACGTTAGATCTTATCCTCTAAAGTCAACAATAACTTGTCTGGACGCGTCTATTTCTAAAACGTTATCATATTCAGCATAAACAATGCAGTTTATCGTCTTGACAAGTGCTTCCTCGAATCTTACCTCGATGCGAAGACTACCATGTTTTACAAGATTCCAGTGAGAATAACAGTTTGCAGATAGGCCAGGTGTGCGGTAAAAGGCAACAAGACAGTAACCATTACCGTAATCATAACGATCAATGTCATTACCCTTATTGAGAAAATGAATACCAGTTCCAGAAAATAAAGTGTGATAACCGTTAACGTATAGAAGCTCTTTCGTAAAATCTGTTTGCAGATTGGGCTTATTTTGTGTTACGAGCGAATCCCCATTATTTTTTTTTTTTTTATAATTAATATGGCTTGAAATATTATTTCAAGCCACATTGATTCCAAACTCTATATGAGTTTCAAGGGCCTCTCTGCTCGCTCGTAACCTGTGAGCTTACTGTCAGCATGCTTACGCTGCATTCTCAGCTCCCGGGGACTGATAGCGAGCCAGCTTGCGAATGGGGAGAGTAAAACCTGGGCCTAGGTGAAAGAGAAAATGAAACACTGTACCTAGAATATAAGATCAAAAGATAAAAAAATAGAATTAAGGGAAAGGAAAATTAATTCTAAGGCTGTAACAGAACCTGAAAAGAACGAGGGTATAGTTGCACTCACTATGCGGCCACACACGCAAGGCATCCATTCCATCTCTATCTCTCCGACGTTCTAAACATCGCCGTCGCATACCTTTTATGTAGCTACGCTGCCGTGATGATTTCAAGCCTCCGCACTCCACACACTGTACCACCTCTCTCTTTCTCTCTCTCTCTCTCTCTCTCTCTGTCTCTCCACGCCATTCTTCCATAAGTCCGTCTCGCTTTCGCCTTTACATACTTTCCACCGCAGCCGGACAGTACGAGCGCGAGGAACATACCAAAACAATACTTCTTTTTGATAAAAGGTTTGTAATTAATACATACTCATATTTAAGTTGAAAATTCCAACCTGCATCAATTTCGATGCAAATTGAAATTAAAATTTCTTTCAGAAATATAAAGAAAGACACGAATGCACCTCACTTCTGAAAGGTGTCTGGCTAGTCAAATTTGCAAACGCTGCTGTAGTTCTCACGGTGTATCCCTACTTTCCTCATCCAAATTCCGCACTCCGCAAAAATCCCTACCTGAATCACATCAATTATAAACCGTCGAACAGAAGTCAAAATCGCAGTCTCCTCTGCAACCTGGCACGGGTCAGAACTACTCAGATTTTTGTCCGTCCGACGTTGGGATCGAGAACCAAACAAAATTTTAATCGGTAAAAACTTAGTCTGTAAGACGCAACCACGTCCTATCCTTGGCACAGGAATCCCAACTTTCGACCACGTAACGGGAGTGAGTCACCGGAATTGATGGGTTTTTAATCAGTATAGTGGGTTCGCGGTCCGGACGAAAAATGTCAAAAATCTCTATCCAACGGGTGGTAGAACCGTAACGGAAGCGGTCAGTTTTCTTTTCGCGTCCTACTGGACCTACTAAAAAACAAAATTTGAGTTTAGTCTAGAAGGAAATTCGCCCCTTTTCGAATCTCAAAATGAAAAGGAGCAATTTCTCGGAAGACTTCAATTCACTTTTACGAGAAGTAGATATAATTTCTATCTCCTGCATTGTAGTTTTAGTGAACACAAATTGGTGACCTGTATCGTTCTTTTTTCTATGATACTTTTCTTTTCCTCTACCTGTCGACACATTCTACCCATTTTAGAATGTGCCCTATCATTTGAATGTCGTTATTGTTTGTAATGTTCCCTATTTCTCTACTTCGAATAAATCTCAGTGTTATTATAAAATATCGGAGAACCAAATTCATCTCAAAGTTGACAAAATTTGGAAACCCCAATTTCTCTCATAATTTTTCGGGACAACAACTCTCAATCCGAGAATAAGGGTACTAACCCACATAAAAATAAATACAGGAAAGACGAGTCTCTCGCCCTTCCTTCAGTTTTGGGGAAGCCTCCCCCCAACGTACCGATACTAGGCAGCTTTTGTTTGCGGGTCTTTTTATTCACGGATTCAAAAATAAATTTGATTTAGTTCGTACGTCACATTTTGCATCTTTGAACTAAAAGAGTCGCTTCCATGATATCTAGACTGCACTCGTTGTTGGGATCCATGAGGCAAAAAGAGTCCTTTGTTCGAACAAACCGAAGACGCATTTCGACACCGTTGAGAAGAAATTTGTTCTGGTTGAAAATATCGCAATGCAAATGTCCGATAAGTTCCACTGTCTCGCCTGCACTAAAAAATCCTCGACGGATGTCGAAGCCTGTACGCTCTGTTGATAAATCTTCCATTTTTCCCGCAGTGTCGGTATACCACAGGACGCTTGTCAGATGACTCTTTTTTGCGGCTGGTCCATAATTGACAAATGTTTCGATGTATGCTCGGTACGCATAAGCATTGTTTGGTGGGGATACGAGTGTTTGATTGATGTTTGAGTTGTTGGCAGTGAAAAAAGATCCAATTCAGTTTTCAAACATTCGCTGGAATGGGAGTGTAAAAAGGACATTACTCAATTTCACTTATTTCCAAAATTATCAATAATTTCATTCTTTTCACCAAATAAACTGCCACGTTTCTGTTTTCTTGTAACCTTACTCGTTGTCTTCTTTTTTGTTTTCTTTTTCTTCTTTTTATTTTTACTACTCTTTTTATTATTTTTGGCTTTAGTTCGATGGATTCTCTTGACTCGTTTTTCTATATTCCTCTTACGTTTTCCTCCTACGATACACGATCCACCGCGCGTGCTATTCAACTGAGTGTTTACATTTCTTGCTGCGATTTAATAACCAGATCCACTCATGAGATTTTCAATTTTATCAATTGCTTGTCTCTTAAGATTCTCTCCAGATTCCTTAAAGCGGTTATTGAAATTATATTTAAGAGGAGTTTAAAACGTAAACTCCGGCACGTAAAGCCTCCTTACCGACTGTACGTGTACCGCGCGCAAGTATTGGTAAAACTCGACGTAAAAGGCCCCCAAGGAAACTTCTACTTCCATGTCCTCTCTGATATTTTGAACCTACATAAACTTTTGATATACCACCCCTTCCCACTTGTGTCGTATAATATTCCACGTGAGGACTCATTCTCTGTTCACTTCTTTCTCTCCTTCTTTTCTTCTGGTTACATTCCCAAAACATGCACTGGATACAGACTTTATATTTTTTCCAATAAATTCGTTTGAAATTAAGTGTGACAGTGAGAGTACCAAACTCGAATGGTATTGGTAGGCCGAGATGATCTCTTATATCTATTTCCACGGTGTAAAACTCAGTACGTAAAAGAGAAATGTAATTAAGTGAAGCAAACTGGGTAATCTGTGTAGATGCAAATACGTAATTTTCAGTTGCAACATGAATTATTCGCAAAAGTGGCGTTTGAGTATCACCTGTGATAAGTGGTTCACATATATCACAGTAAATAAACATTTTTTTCAGGAAGACCGCGAGCTAGGCTAGGTGGATGATTAGATAATGTGTATCAACGGATAACAATTCCTGCGGTACGAACCAGAGAATGCATGATACTTTTTCGGTAATTATAAAAAAGTGACGACCACTTATGTTACAAGTATCTGAACAAATTTTTTCAATTCTGACATAACAATCTTCTTCTTCTCTAAGAATTAGTTTCACATGACCACGTCCAATCGTTGCATCGTTTATGGCTTTAACGAGATCACTTGTCTTTCTGTAAACACCGGATCAAAAGAAAGAGACTAGTAGTTTCTTCCACATACCATTCGAGACGCTACTTTCATAACTTTTTCTAATTTCGTTATCTTCAAGTTCATCACGTTCATTGTCACTTTTCATTACATAAGGCAGTGAACACTTTTCAAACAAGTCCTTTCCACGTATTTTTTTGACAAAAGAGCTACACGATTTTCCATTGAGTTTGATGAATCCTGTCTTACATGTAGAAATGGTCGCGGAAATTGAATGTCTGCAAGTCCTACCTCCCAATGACCAAGCAGACGAATCTCGTGAGGGAGTTGAGTTGTAAAACGGGTAGTAATATTATTTGGAAAATACTTCATACTACTGTTACTTGGTAAAATTATATGAAATTGATCCTCATTCATTTTAAGACTATGAGATCTGATGCTGGAATCCAAGAGTTACATTTATCCGGGTAACCTGCGCACTTGACAAAATATCGCTGCTTAGATCCTTTTCCTTTTGTCTGAATTACTCGATCAATTATAAACTCCTCGTTGTTATCGTGTTTATCTTCTTTTTTCACTTCTGACAATTCGCGCTCATAAAAAAGTTCCTCAATAGCTTCACCTGTAAGATCTTTCAATTCGTAAACACAAGTCGACTGTTTGCGTGAGCTAATTACCATTTTTTTTGTTTTTTTATTCCCACTTCCAGTGCTACCTTCATTTTTTCGTGAAAGGCGATTTTTGATTCTGTTAGGCTTACCCTCGCTCTTATCTTCTCTCTCGTTGTTGGTGCTACTATCCTCGTCGTCCGTCACCAAGGAATCTTCAAAACCTGTGTGTTTTCTATCTACTACTTTGGCTGATCTTGTAAGCGGCAAAGTTTTTGAGTTTCGTGACGCCGAGACGTCATAAGAAGGTGAAGAAGGGAGACGAGGCGAAACCGGTGTAGATAAGACACTACGTTTCCAATATTCCTTGTGCCCTACGATTTCACGTGGTAAACCGAGTTGCTGAAGGACCACGGCAAATTGATGTCTCCAACTTTTTATCAATAAAAACTGTACCATGTTCATTCCACTTTAAACGTTCACGAGCGTCAGGCTTGGAAAGACGTTCAAGTAATATATTTCCTTTCAGAGCAAAACTCCTTGGAACAGTTGAAAGTACCCTATTATTATTTAAAGATTGATCACCATTATTATCATCTTCATAATTTTTTCCCCTACTACTTGCATCTTGCCTTTTATTTTTCATATTTCTGGCCTCCTCGACAAAAAATATAAATTTCTGTAAAGTCTGTGGATGCATTTTCCATTTTTCATGCTCATCTTTTAAAAAGGGTGGATAAAGTATTTGACTGATTGCAGCATCAAGACGTTTCATAACATTCCCAGGAGTTTGAGTGGTTGTGTTCGGGTTTGTGAGTAAAGCTTTGAAAACATCGCCTGAGAATGGTGAGGAAGCAGGAAGTGACGACGGTGATAAGACAGAGGTTTGTTGGCCCAAAACCTGTTGCTGATATTTTTCGAACTGTTCGCTGGGAATTAAAACCATTTTCCTTCCGTGTTCCATATTTATAACAAAAATTTAACATCAAATCAGAAAAAAATTTAACTTTGTGTTTTAAAAATGTTTGAAAGAAGACCACCAATTTTCGATGCAAGTAGTAAAGGGAGAAATCCACCTTTTTGTACGGGACATATCTTTATTTCAGAAACATTTCTTAGAAATGTTTCAAAAATATTGCGAACCTTACAAGAAACCTTGCAGAAATCTTGCAGCAATATATCATGCTGTGTGGGCTGTCCGTATTCTGAATACGCAGATTGTTATTCTGAATAATAGAAAAAATACGTTCAAAATTAACATCACACATGTTTGACATGATGGATACATTTTTCTTACAAAAAATGTTATTCCACAACCTGTTGGTCCGCAAATCATGGAGGTAAATGGATGTTCCCATCGTGTCTCCATTATGTATACTAATGAATATTCATTTCATCTACCTGTTTTATAGATTTTTGTAATTTATGTCTGGAAAAAAAGAGTAAAGAATCAGACACTTGAAAATTTTAGTCTCGTATAAAATCTAGACTTTGAAAAGCAAACCCCGCGTACGGAACGTATTAGCTTCTCATGTTTCGTAACCGGTATGCGAGCGCGCCAGGCATATAAGCTTATCGAGCCTGGCCCGGGCAGGTATGAACTGATGAATGCGCCGCAGTCGCTGTTTGCCTCCAATATTAGCTGATCTGGAGGCAACACATTTTTGGCCATTTTCATTTTATTACCTTTTTCCTATGTTTCCACCTGTACTTGCAAGCTGTGAGAAACGCAAACTCCTGCCAGCTTTCGTTTTTGAACAGTGATTGTAGATACTGCACCTGCGTATCTTACTTGCGAGAACAGCAAGAGAAGAAACGAGAGACAAGTGTCGCGAATGATGAATGCAAGAGTTAGAGAAATATAATATAGAGAAAGGTATTAAGAACTTATAAGGGAGTTGCGACGGCTATACCCGGAATATTCCGGTAAGCTTATCGTCTTGATCATCGGCGCTCTTGGAGGTGCCAAGGTTTCTTTGGTTAATAGCCTGAAAAGCATCCCTGCGTGTCAAGAAAATGCTAATACACTTGCGGGGAAAATGTAGAAGGCGGTCGTCCTTGGGTCGCTCCGTGTCCTCAGGGTGCACGAGACTTTTGCCGGATCATCGTATTGAATTCGTCGCAGACTGGAACCACCTATCTCACGGACGTGAAACGTGGTTACAGCTGAAATTTTACCGCGATGTCGCTGGGAGCGCGTGCAATTTTTCAGATTAGCACCTGCTCCCAGAGAAATCCTGCGGTTGTCCTTATCACAAACTTTTAACTATATATAAGAAGAAAAACTACATCATTTTACGTGATAAAAAAATCGATTTATTCATGAACAAAATTCTATGCGTTTGAATAAGTAAACAAATAGAAATGCGATGAGTGTAACATACATTTTTAGGAATATATCAAATTGTGTAAAATACTGCACAAGATTTACATGATTGGTGATTGTTTTAATACAAGATAAAGTCTTTTTTCACACAAATCATCACTCCTATAATTTTTTTCATACACATTTCATACTCATATATACATATTTTTCACATAGAAGTTTTAAAAATATATAATCATGAGTTGTTACGAACACATTGTTCATGTGTACAAAACACACTCCTTATGCGGACAAAAGTTTCGAAAAAAGTTCTTTAGTGTCACACATTTATTTTTTTATTTCTTAAGGATGCCGACATCCTTTACTTCAGTAGCGATGAAACTGTACAACACCACAGTTAATTCCAGAAAAACTATATCAAGATATAGTTCAGAAAATTATGAGGGATGTTTATTTTTCACTTGTTACTTGAGAAAGTCGTATTTTGCCTTGACAAGATGCTTGATAAATTCATCGGATGGATTTTTCATATTCTCCGTCTTGAAGTAATTACACAGTTCTTCCAAAAGTATATTTTTACAATGCTCGACTTTGCCACAATTCTCTCCAAACGTCTAACTCGTTCATAGACGCAAGCGACCACGTTGACAAGCCTTTTAAATGTGGGCATTTGCATCACGACTCCTTGTGAATATTTAGCTTTTTTTCCTTTTAACTCACCTTTCGATCCTTTGCATTCATCCTCCTCGTTGAGTTTCTCAAGTAAAACAGCTTTTGCAGAGTATGATGTAGTAAACACAAGCAGGTGTCGGTTTATAACAATCGGTAAAGTCCCACTAGTATTAGTACATCCATCTTCAAAGAATGACGCAATTAGATCGAATTTATTTACTAGCTCTATCCATTCTGACAGGTTTAAAGATAAGCCTCGTGAACAATTACCAAGTAATCGTATAACTGGTTCAAGGCGACCATCGGGTTGGATTTCCAAACCAACAAAAAGTTTGTTTGAAGCAGAATTGTTTAATTCGTAAGCCGTGGACAGAATAAGATGATCCGGACGTGGATTTTTCACTTTGAAAAGATTTTTCCTCGTCCACTACTTTTCGCTTTTTTACAACATTTTGTTGTTGTAAAAAGTTTTGTAAAGAAGATTCACTAGAATCTTCATCATCGGTGCCACTAATTCTTAACGCTTGACTTTTAGACTCAGACATTACATAGTTTAGGAACAAGATGTATGATACAACTGCTACATATATGAGCTTACCTCGAGTTTTTATATATATATATGTCGCCCTCTCCTCCCCCATCTTCACAGAATGGAAACCAGGTTGATAGAGGGGATTGGGACCTTACTTCACGAATTTGGATCTAACATTTTAACACTTTTATTACTAAAAAGAAGAAAACAAAGTAAAGGGGGGAACAACTTGCGAAGCACAAATTTTTATATTTTTAGTTATTTGCTAATACACTGAAAACAACGAAATGTCCAAAAATATCAAGCAACCGGTTTTCAATTACAGGCGAGACTACTAACGTTGAGAAGCATTCAAGTCGTAAACGGCGCAGCGTCGCGTACTTTCTTACAAAATGGATATTTATGCCAATTTTTAATGAATTGATCTAAAAATTTCCGGAAATCTTCCTTCAATAGTGAGGAACAAATGTCTCACTGAAAGTTGTTTCAATTTTGAAGTTTCCTCGATACTTTTCTTTGGCGAACCTAAAAAAACGTACTTAACGTCAGTTTTGACTTGTTTCTTTATCTTGTAAGCATCGCTACGGTATAGTACATGTCTGTACCAAATTGTAAACAGTTTCAATCATATTTGCCTGAGTAAAGACGATTTATGTTTAAAAAAATAATTGAATTTGGGAAGAATTTTTTCCCTTTTTTTCAATTTTATTATTAAAAATATACATCGGAAACAAAAACGTTAAATAGAAAAAAGTTCCAGTTGGATATTCCCTACAGGTACATATTTTTTTTAATTCAATATTTTGAACTTTAACATTTGGACATTACAAGATGATTGAACAATACTTTTTCACGTTTTCGAGCGCTCTCCCGGTTCTTGCATCCCGGCCTTCAATTCCAATAACAGTGACAGTGATAATGATGATTACGATGGTGGCTGGAACCAAGTGTTGGCCGATATTAATATCACCGAGGCTCCTGAAAGTATAGTGAGAAGGATGTGTGACACGGTGAATACACTGGCTTATGTTATCGTGTTGGGATTTTGGGGTGCAATACAATTGCAAAAAATGGCTCAGGTGTGTGGTTGTGAAGTAACATCTCTCAACGCATTGATTCGCGAGATGGGATTGCATCCCATGGCTAATCGCTACATTCTAAAATTGAAGAAATTTTTGTTGTAAAATAAATTTTGAAAAAACATGTTTCAACCAAATTTTGAAAAAAAAAAGATGTTGAAAACAATTTTTAAAGAAAAATTTTTGAAAAAAAATTTGAAAAAATTGTTGAAAAAAAATTTTGAAATAAAAAATTGTTGAAAAAAAATGTGAAAAAAATTGTTTGAAAAAAATTTTCGTAAAAGAAATTTTGAAAAAAAAGTTTTAAAACCTAAATTTTGAAAAAAATATTTTTGTAAAAATTGTTCGGAAAAATTTTTTGAAAAAATTGTTGGAAAACAATTTTGAACCAACAAATTTTTGGTTACAAATTTTGATACGAAATGTTTGGAAAAAAATTTTGAAGCAAAAAATTATTGGGAAAAAATTTTGAAAAAAAAATCTGTGAAACAAAATTTAAAAAATGTTATGGAATTGTGAAATTATTTTTGTGACAAATGCTCTTTTGTACGATGGACGGGCGGACAACCCTAAAAAATAAATATCTTAATCCTAAATATCTTAAAATATTTAAAAAAAAGATGATAAACACAATTTCAACAGTTTAAAAAAAACCTTAATTATAGAGAACACACCGCCACTAGAAAAAAGTACCTCGTGTTTATTTTTTAGTATAATAATTTCTCTAACATTTTTAGCTGTGCCAGAGGTAATTTTACTTGAAGATGGAGAAAACTCCGCAGGTATGGAGGTGGATAATGTGGAGGAGTATGAGGAAGAGGAGGTGGAGGAAGAAAGAGCCGTTCTTTTCCCCGTGATTCCACGGAGAAGAAGAAATTCGAACTCTCCCGATCGGTTGAACTTTGACCGTTTTGAAGCAGGACCTAGCAGGGTGAGCGCAAGACAAAACCTGCAAGGTGAATATCATATTTGATAATTCTAATGACTGTTTTAAAAATTTGATTTAATTAGTAATAAAAATCAGTTTTTGAATTTCTATCATGTTTCATGACTTGCATAATGTTTTATATTATATTAATTTAATGAAATTGGCTTTTTTATAGACGCTGATACCACCGATTTATCCAAATCGTTGAATGGTCATTTTGGGTGTGGTGTCTACGTTGTAGAAGAAGTTGCAGAAGTTCTTCAACAGGGAAGTTTTCCCGAAGTGGAGGAGGAAAGCGGTTCCGAAAACGAGGAGAGTGAACCGGTCCCCAGCACTTTAAGTGGAGTGACATGAAAAAGGAAAGGTCAGCGTTTTAATAATAACATAGAAGGCTGCATGTAGAGTAGTAAAATTTTCATAATCGGGGAGCGTATAACTCGCGTGAAAAAATTAAAATATGAGAGTCGTGAAATCGAGATTAAAGTTAAAATCCCGGACGAGAGTCAATGCCCGGTCGAATGACTCGAAAGTTTATTTGGGGAAGTCTTTGACTAGGTAACTTGTAATTAGCCACCAACTGATAATGTGGAAATTCAGTTTTACGCTAATAGTTTTACGCAGAAAGAAGCAGGTCTCTAATTTCAATATGTGAGGGACCTTGATTTTACAAAAATATGGGATCTGGGTTTTTCTGTGACTCAGAGTGTGGAAGAGTTTTGTCTCAACGATAGTTTCCGTATTGTTGTTGATCGCATAGAGGTACCTATCGAGCGTGGTTATGCAAATTTGAATCTAAATAGTCTGAAAAAGTACAGCAAGCTGGTGTTAAAATACCAACAGAAGGTTGTGGTGTCCCGGAAATGTTAAAATTTCAAAAATATCTTGCTCGTTACAAAATAGCTCTAATAATTTTTGATTTCACCAATTTTGGTAATGGCATCGGAAAACCCATATTTTACGGGCGAAGTGTCATCACTGAAAGGGGTGATATTGTTCGTTATGTGATTAATATCCTTCACTCTAATGTGAATAACGAGGGACACTACAACCTAATAACAAATTTAACTGGGGCCGCTTCTAATGTACTTTTTTGTATTGAATGTAACAAGGCGTGCGCGAGACTCAGTGTCCATAGATGTAAACACAAATGTAGCGGTTGTTATAGGAAACCTCCTTGTTCTTTAAGAATAAATTTACAGGATCAGCTTGAAACTAAGAAGTGTGATGGTTGTTTAAGTAGTTTCGTGAATATCAACTGTTTCAATCACCACATTCATCCAGATTCTTATTCCAAAGGAAAAAGTATTTGTAATGTTTTGAAAATTTGCACAGGATGTACAAAATTAATAAATTTCGTGAAAAATAAGGAGCATCAGTGTGGTTTTACATATTGTAGAGTATGCAAAACAACACGTGAATATAACCATGAGTGTTTTATACAACCTGTGAAAAATGAAAAGCCAACTGATCCAGTAATATTTATTTTAAAGCGATATCGGGAGAAAAAGGCACAACTCGATTATAAGTTCATTTTCGAAAGAGAATTAGTCGACTATTGTGTAAACGATGTCGACATTCTTTGTCGCGCCTAACTAGAATTTCGTAAAAAAAATTTTAACCGTCGGTAACGTTTGCCCGTTTACCGAGTGTTTCACTACACCATCGGCTTGCTCACTAGTTTAAAGAAAAAATTACCTCGAGAAAAATACAATTCCTTTTATTCCAACAAGGGGTTATGGATGGACAGACCCTCAGTCAAAAAAGGGAGTAGAGTGGCTGTTGTGGGAAGAGCAACAACGTGGTGTCAGTATTCACCATGCTGGTAGAGGTCGGGAGTATCGGGTTAAGGAAGTTATGCTAGTTGACGGTTTTTATGAAGAACAAGAAAGCGGGTTACAGCATATCCTTCAATTTCAGGGCTGTTTCTGGCATGGTTGTGAACGTTGTTTCCCCGAAAATCACGACAAACAATTAAATAGCTCCGGTGAGAGTCGTAACGCTCGATTTGAGCGAACACGTGCGTTGACTCAAAAACTAAATCGCAGCGGGTATATTGTGACAGATATGTGGGAGTGTGAATTTGATAGATTGAAAGAAACCAATACCAATATAGCAAATTTTCTCTCTATGCATCCTGTTTTAATAAATGAACCGTTAAATCCTCGTGCTGCATTTTTTGGGGGACGCACGGATAATACACGCTGTTATTATGTTGTAAAAGACGGGGGAAAAATGCTCCACCTCGACGTCTGCTCATTATACCCGAAAGTGTTGAAATCGGGTAAGTTCTAAACAGGTCATCCGGATATATACATAGGTGATGAGTATAAAGTATTAACGGGTAGCAACAATTTAGATATTTCAAAAGTCGAAGGATTAATTAAGTGCCGAATCCATCCACCACATACGCTCTATCACCTTCTTTACCTTCACGTTTCCTCTGTAAACTCATGTTTGCTCTTCGCCGCGAGTGTTCTGAGAAGTTAGAACAGGGCAACTGTACCCATGAGGCAGCTTTACGTGAGTTTGAAAGAGCATGGGTTTCTGATGAACTCAAGAAAGGTGTCAGACTAGGGTATAAAATTGATAAAATCCACGAAATCTGGTAATATAAAACTACTCAGTACAACACTAGTACCAGTGCAGGTGGACTTTTCGCTAAATATATCAACATCTTTTATATAAGCAAGCAAGAGTCTGACTGTTGGCCCAGGGGTTCTTCGATGAAGTTTCGAGGCAAAGAGATTTAGACGAGTTAAAGGAAAAAGAGGGGATAGAGCTTGACCGTGCGAAAATCGAGAAAAATCCAGGGTTGCGTGCTGTTGCTAAGTTATGCTTAAATTGTTTTTGGGGTAAATTCGGTCAGAAGGAGAATTTACAACAAACTGTGATTTTCAAAAAGCGTGAAGATTTATTAAAGATAGCATGCAATCCTGAGGTAGAGATAAAAAACTCTATCATTGCAAATGACTCAACGTTGTATGTTAGTTGGAAATATAAAAAGGACACCTTTTCACCCTCGCCACAAGCAAACGTTGTCATTGCAGCTTATACCACAGCGCAAGCACGGTTAATCCTCTACGAGTACCTGCAAAAACTCGACCGTCGTGTGGTACATTATGATACGGATTCGGTAATGTGTATAGACAGGAATAATCCGGATGACTATAAACCTCCGATAGGTAAATTTTTAGGAGATTTATCTGACGAACTTGAAGTTTACGGTATCTGGAGTTACATTCGATCCTTTGTCTCTGGTGGGCCTAAATTTTACGCATATGTTGTCACATCACCATTTCCATTTTCATTCCATTCATTCCATTCCATTTCAATGTTTTTATTATTGACTCGGCCTTTAACTGGACATTTGTTCTGAATATTCATGTATGTATTTTTATATATAAATATTTTTCAATACTTATGATATTACAGGTTTACTAATGTGTATTTTATATGTTACAGCATATCAAATTTGGGAGAGTTCCTCCGATTAATCCTCAGATGGATCGTATTCGGATTCATCCATCCCGTGCGGGAAATCCGTAGATCGTCTTTTCAGAAATAAACGGAGGAAAAAGAAAATTAGTTTATTTAATCCAATGAGGTGTAAGACCCCACTGTATGAAAGTGGGTATGAGTATGATGAGGGTGACACCTTTGAGTGTTAATTATTAATGTAAATAATGTGTTTTTGTGTGTATCTAAGAATGTGTTTGTGTGTGTATGTATATGTGTAAGAATATGAGAGATATTTGTAAAAAAAAATGTAAAATAGAATAAGTTTAAGGTATTATACGAATAAAATTATTTTCTAAGGATTTTTTCAAATTCGAACTGCAGATTTATTAGAGTGTTATCTAAAGTTTGGTGCAGTTATAAAAAGACTGACCATTTCGAAGTTGAGATAATTCAATAAAACAATATTGACAAGTTTCAAAACAAATATCTACCCTCTTATTATTTATCCTTCTTCTATTTTAGGTAATTAATTTTATAAAGTCATTTTCATTAGTATTGAAAATGAAGTCCTTTTATCAAAAAATATTTAATTAAAAACATTATTCATTCACTTGAAAATATTAAAAATCGTTTAAATATCTTCTTTTCTCCGGGGAGAACCCAAACACTATTACGTCGCAGCGCTCTGAACTCTCCAGTCGGGAATTTCCTATCTCCACTATCCTCCCTTTTTCATTTTCACGTTTGGAAACTCTCTGTGTGACGTCACAAGACCCAGAATCTTCCAGACGGGGACCCCCTCCCTCCTCTCCAACTACGTAGATCACTGCTACTCAGTCTTATCTACTGCGACGCTTCGCCGCCTAACGCGGGGTAGAGAGGGGGATTAGGCCACGCCCATAACGGCACCTCATAGTCATTCCCTACTACTAACCTCATCTCAGTTATCTGCAACTATAAGAGCCAACAAATTTCAAAATGAAAATAATCACCTCAGATATCTACTAAAGTCTTCTAAAGGTGTTTGGGGCGATTATTTTTAATTTGATAAAAAATTCTAGTCGACTATGTTTGACGACGCTCTAGTCAAAGTGTTTATCCTATTTTTATGTTCTTTGTCAAAATTTTTTAATCAGGGATATGTTTGCAGTGAAAAATGCTCCATAAATAAATATTTCATAATTTTTAATACATGAGCATACCAGTGAGAAACGACTGAATGACTAATTGTAATGACTAATCATCTAGCTAGGAATGGATTACTCCTCATTAATCATTAAAAAGTAATTTAAGTAAAATAAATTATATTGGCAAGGGCATCGTCAAAAAATTTTCATCAGGGGTGTGTTCACCTCATTTATGCATATATGTATTGAAAATTACTGGGTAATTCTTTTTTAATGTGATTTTTACCCGTGTGGAAATTTTGTCATGGCGCTAGTTGGGCCCAAAATAGGAAATACTTGGTCCCAAATTGGGGATTTAGACAGGACCAAACCACAAATGAAACGCCTAACCCGGCCAGAGCCTAACCTACCAACCGACTTTGCCCCAACTTGGCTTTACTTATTTGTCTAGTCTCAGCCACATTATAATGACAAATTTTTTATTTAAAAAAAAACAAAAACATTTCAAGTAGCTGAACATTTTAAGAAAAATCTTATTTCTGAACCGGCTTATTCGTCGTCAGCCTCATCTTTCGGTTGCCATCCCAATCTATGAAATTAGTGGAGACCTATGCTAAGATGTGAAACTTAATTGACACGGTGATATCGCACTGAAATAAACTTCTTTCAAAGCGAATCAAAATTACGCTTGCAATTTTTAACCACGAAATTCAATTGTTTTATTATAGCGAAGTTGCTAAATGAAAGCAATGGAGACAGACGGTATTCACGTTTTGAAAATTTAAATGAGTCAATAATATAAATTTAAAAAATATGATCATGACAGAAGTAGTAAACTTAATTTTAAATAAATTTATTCACAATTATTTAATTATTAAAATATTTAATTATTTGAAATTTGACTCTTAGTAATCCACATTTTATAGATTAATTTTTTTTCATTTTTGATGATTAAAGGATCAGTTAACTGGTCAGCTACTTTTCTGTAAGCAATATTTCAGAAAGTGTAATTCTGTAAAATAATGTATAGTTTATTAAATAAACAAGGAGTTATTAAACCAATTTTAATTAAAACTTTGAACGCGAGAAGTGCTTTTCACTTTCAGCATTTTTGAGCATTTGAATCACACTTTAATAATTAATACAGCCGAAATCACAAAAACATTCACCAACATAACCTCAAAACAACCTACTTCTGTTCAAGAGGTTCAAGATGGAGCCCGAATGAAAACAGATGCACAGCCAAGTTGGTGGCGCTGCAATCAAGAGCTGTGAAACAGAGTTGGTTTAAACTAGATTTAAGATATTAAGGGCATGTAATCAACAGTGACGTCTTCGTCCCATGTATTTTTCATTAACGGTCCTATTTGTAAAAAACTGAAAATAATGGGCTGAAATTTTGGAATATGATAGAAGATACATCAGGGTAGTTCTGCCTGGTGCGGTAGCGTTTATATTTGCAAAAGTAAATAATTTATTTATAAAATTGTGCTGTCACGAAGCAGTGTTACTGTTTAGAATATGACCGCAGCGCCGCCTATATTACTCTCAAGGTTCAGAGGCAACTCTGTAGCATGTGTGCAAGACGCTGTCGGTAATATCGGAAAACACAAAACACTCAAAACGAAAAGAAAGCAAATATTTCATCTATTTAGTGTTTTCACTGTACTTAATTCGTGAATCATTCAAGGCTCAATCTTCTTCGCTTTTAGAATTTTAATTATCATTTTTGTACAGAGTTTCTGTATAATTTTGTTCCAGTTACAAGAAAGATTACGCGGGTTGTTTCGCTTCCCTGAAATATGATTGATTAAAATGAGCATAAATATTGTTGACCATTTTTTTGCAATAATATTTATGAATATATAATTCAGATTGGCTAACATTCTTCAGAACAGTTTCCTCGAAAAATTTAAATTAGCATTAGATTCTATATAGCCTTTCATCGTGACCATTTACGAATAATTAATGATAATAATTAATTTTAATTGCATTTTTCTGCAAATTTTTGTTTTATCAGTTGTTGAGGCCAAATTATTATGGCCAATTTTTTGTTGTAAATTATGAGTTTAAAAATAGTAAAAATTGAATAAAATAATTTTAAAAAATTTTAAAGCCATGAAGGGCAGCAATTTGGACGAATAGAATAGTTATCAAAAAATCTAATTTCAAAAGGTACGACGGTATGCTTTCAACATGCTTTTCATTATATTTGGGTTTTGAAAATTATAATAATATCTACAGTTTTATTTTTAAACACTAAAAAATGGATTGATTTACGCTTTTTTCAAATTAGAACTTATATTGTTTGTAAAATTTTTACATAATTATATGTAACTGTACAAATTCTTAGAATTTAATTTGTTATTTTGAACCGTCTTCACATAGAAAAACGTTATTACCGTTCCGAAAAATATTGTGCCCTTTGTTTGTAAAAATTATTTATCATCAGCCTAATAGAGAATTGTAGAGTTAAAAATTATTTTTGATATATTGAAAGAAAAAATTAGTAAAATTAACCACCCAGTAAAAAAAGTTGAATAGATCTAACGCAAAAACGAGTTCAGCTTAGGTTTGGTGTATTCGAGTTGCTGCCATTATCGAATTGGACCTTTAAATTCAATTCTGCAATTAATTAGACTCTATTCGGCCGAGTTTATTTTATGAAATGAAGGGAAATTATAAGTTTTTCAGGGTTACAATGAGAATAATGATGAAAAATAAGGTTGCCCAAATACATTCTTGTGGTTTGGGCGAGCGATATTAATTATTTAACTGAACGGAGTGATATTAACCAAACTTTGACTCCAATTCGGCAATACACATAATTTGACAGACTCAATTCTGCAAGGTGCAGACCGCTGAACGCGGTGGGTTACCAACTGTCGGCAATGAAGTTACCAGTTACCCAGCTCGTGCATCGCGTAGTTCAATGATTGGCTAGAGGCATTACTATTTTTTTTTTTTTGTTAAAGTAATTAAAATCTAGTTTATTTAACTAAAATCTATAGTTGATTTGACAAGTTCATAGTTAATTTTACTAGAAGTAAGTGGTGTATAATCCCATTTTTTCGGACTTGTAAAGATATAGTTATTTGTTGAAAATTATATTTTTCTATTATTTTGGAGCACTTTTTTACATTCTGATCATTTAGATGGAAGGTCTTATATTCCTGTGATTTTGAACCTATTCAATTTTCGTCTATTCTCGACCTCCTCAGTCAAAAAAAATAGTTTTTACGAACATGTCTGTCTGTCTGTCAGTCTGCTGTCTGACGACGCGAAAACTTTCGAAGGAATTTTCTGATCCGAATTTCCTTTTCAACACTGGTTTGTGGTCCGAAAATACAGCGGAAGTTCGTTAGCCAGCCTTCTACTGCCAATATTGATGGTTTTAGCCATGGAAAATCAAACTGAAAAACATCATAATTCAACTTTCCCCTGAAACTATGCCAGATACAATAAAAATACTCACAACCAAAATTATTTTATTTTAAAAGTCTACAAAATTGCTTGCAACTATTTTTCAATAGGAATGATAGTTTCTGCTTTAAACGTAGAAAATGCCATGAGAAAATCGAAAATTCAAATTTACAGCTAAACATCACAGAAGACGATAAAATCGGCAACAGTAAAATTTCTCGTCTCAAATAATCCTAAAAAATTGTTTCTTACTATTTTTCAATAGCACCCATAGTTTGACGGGATAATTTGAATCTTTACATTCTCATAATTTAAATGGAATACCTTAGATTCATGTGATTTTGGAGCTATCCAGTTTTTTAAAATTCTTAATTATCGAGCGTGAAGTGCGAGATAAATATACTATCGAGCGAGAAGCGCAGGAACCAACAGTTACGCGCCCTAGGTGCGCACATTTTTTAGAAGTATTTTCGTAATGTAAGTGTGTGAGACACAGAAGCATATATATGAAGCATCATATGCGCACAAAGCACAAAGATTCAAAAGAAGCCTTTGCTATATGGGAATGATTAAGCTATTTCATTTAGTTTCATTACAGTAAATACTATAGGAACATTTGTAGTCGTTCTCTGTTGCTTACTGTACACAGGAAAAAAGAATGATCAATTTTGTTGCAAACTAGCATTTTGAATTATAGAGAAAATGTGTGGAAAGTGGCGCCATCTATGTCGGAAATGTAATGCTATCTATGTCGGGAATTTGCACATCCTTTTATTGTTGCAAAACTCGAGAGAAAATAATTTTTTGTCTCTTCACACTTTATAAAGAAGTCGGCAAAGATTGTTTTACGAAAAGTTCGAATTTCCTACGAACAGTTCCTGAAATTTTCAGACTGAAATATAAAAAGGAAAAATTTTATTTGCGCGATTTAATTGACATTAATTTATAAATTCGCAACTCAGAAGATTTGAACCCCCAGAGACTGCTGACTCACCAGTTCGTAAACGTAAACCAGGTAAACACGCGGAGCCATCGAGGCCCAACAAAATATCTATTATAAAACTTCTAGCCACTCATCCGACGAGGTCGAAGCACACATACGAGTGCACACACGCATCGCGCGGTTGGGCAAGTGTGTGTGCGGGCCATGTACATGCGTTCTACTTTCTAGTTCCCAAATTTGTCGGGCAAGCTCGTGAGTGCTCTCAGAATCTTTTCCCAATCACTCATAATATTTTTGTAATTACTCACGTAAAAAAAAGTGATGAACCGTTTTAGAACTTTCAAATCAAGTTCGTCAATTCTTTCCCAAAGTGCAAAGCTGATTTACGAAAATACATCAACATCCGATGAATTTTTCTCATATCCGAGACCTAGCTACGAGTTCGTGACTTTTTTACGGATACTATCTATCAGCTTGATATATTGAGAAATTAAATTTTTTTATTATTATAACATAAAGGCCATATGACGAGTGGGTCACGTGCCCGCCATCCTACCTTACCGACACTTTTCTTACTTGCAAACTTACTTTCACACGAATAGCCACGTCAATTTGAAAATTTGGGATAATAAATAAGAAGCACTAAGAAATAATTGTACAAATTTACGACCAGAGCTGCATTTCTTAGTGCTTCTTATTTATTATCCCAAATTTTCTACTCTATGTGGCTCTTCTTGTGAAAGTAAGTTCACAAATAGAAAAAAGTGTCGGTAAGGTAGGAAGCAAGTATTCGATTAATTCTGCTATAACAACTTTTTTCATCTGCGAAAGCTAACTCACGTACCCTCACTGTCTCGAGATCTACAGCTTCTTCGTCGAAGAGGGCCATTCTTAGTCACTTGTCCATAAATATAATAAATAGCTGTGAGGACATAACGCATCCTTGTTTAACGCGTTATATAATATCGAATCAGTCACCCAGTTTCCCATTAACCCTAACACTTGCTTTGTTACCTACATATATTGTTTTTATTGCTTGTAGGAACCATATATTGACTCCGTACTCTTTGAGGACTTCCCAAAGTTTACGTCTATCCACCTTGCCAAATGTAAA
>CAKNWW010000070.1:0-13540 GCA_932074435.1 Andricus kollari
AGATAGTAAATCTAGTTTTCCAAAGAGGCATTAATCTCTCTATGCATCTCACTATGTATGGATGCACCTTCAAGCTTTCTAACAGACAGATGATAAGTCTATGAGAGGTTGAATCGAAAGCTTTCCGGTAGTCAATCCAGGCCATTGACAGGACGCGTTTATGGGCTGCAGCGTCTTTGCAGACACACCTGTCAATTAGCAGGTTCTCTCGACAGCCTGCTACACCTTTTTTGGAGCCACGTTGTTCGTACATCTCACGCCACACAGGCTCAATTCGCCGATCAATCCTGTTGTTCAGGACAGCTGTAAAGATCTTATACAGTGTGTTCAAACAAGTTATTGGCCTGTAATTCTCTGGTTTGGACAAGTTGCCTTTTTTCGGTAGGAGTATAGTGCGTCCTAACACCAGCCACTGCGGAATGGGCGTTTCTGACTTTAAATATGAGGTGAATATGCGGGCCAAATGTTGGTGTGTAGAAGTAAACTTCTTCCACCAGAAGTTCTTGATACAATCTGGTCCAGCACCGGAAAAGTTCTTCGTTCCTCTAAGTGCTTTTTTCACCTCTTCGGCAGTGATTGATGGACATTCCTCCTCAGATTTTATGAGGTTGTCGCAAAATTCCTTGAAGCGGATGATATTGTCAGTATTTTCTTTCAACTCCAGTGTTTTCGGGATTTTGTATACCTCTCTCCAAAAAGTCTCTACCTCGTTTGGCTTGGGTGGATTTTTGACAGAAACAGGGTGATCACTGAACAGGCGAGGTGGGTCAGCGAGAAACTGTTGATTCTCCCTGATCCATCTCTCCCTCTTCTGTATTCTCCTCCTTGCGTCAGATAACAGCCGTATTTTATCAACAAGATGCTGCTTGATTGTCAGCAGCTTTGACTTGTTTAGTGTGTGATTCAAGATCCTCAGTTCTTGGGCGAACTTTAGAACCCTTTCCGTGAACGGTCTACCGGATGTTATGTAGTCAATCACACATTGAACACGGGACGCATTCTGTCTTGCCCATCCAATCTTCTTGTTCAGCTGATGTAAGCGTCTTTTGGTCTTTTGATCCATCGTAGGCTTGAGCCTTCGATTTGAATCAGCCAAAGCTCTCGCAGCACCATAAACTGAGCAATTGATGGTCCAGAGGTCGGTTTCTTGCGAGATTTCTCCACGAAGGGAGGCATTCATTTCAGCCAGATCTTGGGGCTTAAGAGGAACTTGCATGTTAATGTTCCTTCTTGTCCTGAAATCGTGATCATCTCTCAGAAGGTGCCTGTTTTCCACGGTTGGTCTTAATGTCGCTTCCTCATCTTCGGCTGCAGCTTGGTCAAGCAGCGGTTGAGGAAGCGTTCCGCGTACATATCCATTTTTCCCTAGGTAGGCACGTTGATTTCGCAACGATTGAATCGAAACGTGCTGAAGCTCTGGGTGTTTTTGGCACCACAGAGTATGCATACGCGCCATAAAGCCTCGATGAATGGGGATAATGCTGGCATCGTAGCAGTCTAGCAAGTCATCCTTGAGTTGATTCGTCCACTCAATGTGGGCGTTTCGCCGGTTCGTCGTCGTGTTTCCATCTAAATTATTTTCAGCACCCCGAACTCTAGGATTATCGGCATTGTTCGCCGACCCATTGTCGGGTGCTCTGCGCGTTCGATCGTTTTGAACCGCATTTACAACTTTTGGGTGTTTTTGTGGTGTCATTGTTGTTCCCACGAGCAGCTAGGGAAAGGGTTCGTCCATCCTTGTAGAGCCCCGCGTGCAAGGATAAGGCTGCATACTCTGAGAGGTCGCCCGGTATCCCAGAGTCACCGTTTAAGACACCTCACCCAGGTGCCATTCAGCTTTCGGCACGGTTGTCACGCCTCCGCTTAGGGGTTATTCCTTCGGGACCATCCCTGGACAATTGTCCGCGACTGCTTATTAATTATTGTAACCATATTCAGCAGAAACCCTTGGTACAGGGACCCTCTATCCGCAACCCGAGGACGCGTTCGGTGGCTTTGTCATAGGCCCTTCAGTTCTATTCCAAAGGAATCGAAATATATATATATATATATATATAATAGCTATAAAAAATTAATATACTTTTACAAATTGAACAATTCTATATTCTCTTTTCAAAATACGCGAGGAACCGAAAAAATCTCAAAAACTAAAATTACTCTATGAATATTTGAACTCTTATCCTAAATTTTGGAATGAAAAACTTTCAAAAATATTTACGAGTTCTTAAAATAAGCCTCTTGAGCTACGAAGCAAGACATATTTGTGTTTATAAATCTTTGGAAAACCTTTTGAAAAATTTCTTATTCCTATTCACAATGATAATTTTTTTCAAAAATTATAATTATTTTCAAACATTTTATCTGCCAAGTCAGAACTAGAATTATTTACAAAAATGCCCTATTTCATTTTCTGAATTATAATTTTTCTCGAAGATTTCCTCTTGTAATTAAAAATTATAGTTATTTTCAAAAATTCCTTGTATCAAATCAGGATTATAATCATTTTTAAAATTTTCCTCTCCCTAATCAAAAGGATCGTTCTTTTCAAAAGTACCACATTCAGAGATAATATTACTTTGATTTATTAGAATGATTTCTTGTTTTAGATCTGAATTATAATTATTTTTCGAAACTTCTTGTTTTAAAAACAAAATCAGAATTCTCTTAGAAAAGTCCTTGTTCTTATTGAAAATTGTAATTCAGAACTATAATACTATTCGAAAATTTTCTTTTCAAAGTTAGAATCATAATTCTTTGGGAAAATTCATTATTTCATCACAAATATTTTTTTTAACTTGCATTAATTATTACTTCATTCAGTGAAAAGTGGACAAAAAGTTAAACATTTTAGAAAAAACCACAACTATCTGACATTCATATGAATAAATATAATTATAGACAATTATTATTTAATTATTAGGTCACTCCAAGTGAAAAATAAACAAACAGTGGAAAATTTGAGGAAAAACCGCAATTGTTAGCACCATTCAAAGAGAATAGCATTAAAAATAATAATAAATTGTTAAAACAATTATTTTTCTCAACATTAGTTAAGTATTATCTAACTTTGAATGCAAATTGGATGAAAAGTGACATTTTTTTTTTTAAACCGCGACCTTTCATCTCTATTCTAAGAGAAAATTCTTAAAAATAATGATAAATTGTTTAAACAATGTATGGAAACATCTAATTATCGGTATAAAGTAGCATTTCATGTGATTCAAACAATTTGCATTAAAAAAACCGAAAAAAAAAATGGCGCCAAAAACATGCAAACCCCATTTCCTCACTTATGGGGTTTGATTAAAACCCTATGAAGCCGACTTATGGGGGTGATTTATCCTTTATTTATTCTTAAATTAAGTAACAAGTTAAAGACTCTCTCTAGGATATAAAATGTTCAAATTTCATTAATTTATTTCAATCTAAATAGATAAATTCCAATTAAAAAAGTTTATTAGTTGATCTTTTAACCAAAAAACACGAAATTTTATCCTAAAATAATGAATTTTAAAACCAAAAAGACAAATTTTCAACAAAGATTTTTCAGTCATCCAAGAAAAAAAAGTTCACCTGAACTGTTGAACTTTTAAGCCAAAAGACGAAGTTTTTGTACAAAAATGTAAATATCAACCAGAAAATATGAATTTTCAGCAACCACAAAAAAAAATTGTTAACAAAATAGTAAAATTTTCAAAGGAAGAGATAAATCTTTATCAAGAAAAAACTATTTTTCAATAATCTTGTTCAGGTTTTCTCCAAGCAGTTGAATTTCCAATTGAGAAAGATCAGTTTTTAACAAAATAGGTCAACTTTCAACCAAAGAGAAGAATTTTCAAATAAAAACATGAATTTTGAACCAAAAAAAATGTTTTTTTAAAAAGGTGCTTCAATCCAAATTTTCAAAGAAAATAGTCGAATCTTCAAACCCAAAAAAATTAATTTTTAATTAAACAAATGCTTTTTTATTCAATCCAGATTTTAGTGGATCCTTTAATACCAAAATTTGAATGTTAAACAAGTAAATTTTATACGGAAATAGTTGAATTTTCAAACAAAAATGATGGCTGCTGAAAAAATTTAATGTTCAATCAAACCGTTACATTTTTATCCAACAAAGTGCAATTTCTAATAAAATATATGAATTTTTCAACTAAAAAGTCAAGTTTAAAAAAAAGATCATTTTCAATCAAAGGAGATTTCAGTTGATTTTCAAAACCACAATCTGATTTTTGATCAAAAAGTAAATTTTCTTCAATAAATAGTAGAACTTTGAACCCAGAAAAACAAATGTCTCAACCAAAAAGGATAACTTTCGAACACAATTGAACAAATAATAATATTAATAACTACAATAGATAATCTTTAGGAAGAAGGCACTGCAAAAAAAAAGAAATATGAATATGCATAATATGAATATGCATATGAATAAAACAATTTCAAATTAAAATTGAAAATTTCAAATTTATTCTGCTTGACAGTTATTTAAAGTTATAGAAATTCCTGCTTTCGCCAAATTTATTTTCTGAACACCTGACTTTTTCCTGTCCAATAAAGTTTCCTGACCTTTTTGAAAATTGTTGTTGACTGGATTTGTTTTTCAGTCACTAGACATTAACTTTCTGTACACGTACTGCGAGTTATTTCTTTCATTTTCGAATTTACAAAAATTATGTAAATGAATGAAGGACCCCCACCCCCTTCCCCTTACGTAACAAATCGTAAGAAAATCTCTCGACCCCTCCACCTGTTTGAGATGTAACATCATTTAAGTAAGGTCCTTAATTGTGAGAAGAAACATTGGTTTTCAACTCGATTCGGTTAATGTTGACGATACTGAATAAAATTAACAAAAACGCATTTTTTCTCTCATGGGGAATACGTGTTAAACTCTGTAGGGCTTGCATCACCTTTGGACATAATTTCTTCTTAAAAAAAAAATTGAGTTATTTTTGTGTGCATTTTAATGAAACTTCGGGCGATATGCATGAAAATGCAAGACAAAAAATTTTGCAATGCATTGTCGCACCACCATAGTGCATACAGATATGTTAGTGGCAATCCGACTACCCGCCCAAACACCAAAATCTGTACTTTCGACCTTTTGTCACAGAAAATTGAATATCTTCTCATATATGATCGAAAAAGTGGGGTGCTCACCTTTTCGAACGTAATGTTTATTGTCAATCTATGAAATGTAAATTAACTTTCTTTACTTCTATGATTCTTATTGGGCAACGTGTCATGAGCGTTGCATTAGAAAACACCTCGTGATTCCACCGTCTTTCAAATAGGCATTGAATTGTGTAAAGCCGTAAACAACATTTTCTTATAAAAGACGAACGTTTTTTTCTCCACCATCAGTTTGAGTCTGTTGTTACATAGCTTCTACCCAACATGGGTACACTAGCTTATTTGATTTTCTCAATACTTTGTGCGGTTTTGCAACAGGAAATCCTAGCTTCTTCATCTGGTGGTGGACGTCGGCGGAGTAAGTGAAATCATTTTACTTTGTACGAAAAAACATAAATTTTTCCCTGCAGTGCTTGAGTTTTATCCACTTATCCGTCAAAATACTCTGACCGGAAGCTCCCGAACGACAATTTAAAACATTTGGTCTCTTGAATTTAAAAAAATAATATAGTGCGATGCTGGCACATACTTCCAAAATTTCAAAATGTTGTTTAATAAAAAGTTTGTATTTGCAATTTTTTATCGGAGAGTAGAACATATAATATGAAATTGACAAAAAGTGATCCAGAGTATTAAAAAAAGAAACCATATGGTTCCTGGGAGGATTTGATAACAAAACATATTTGCCCTGCTTCTAATTTAAATTTAGCTATTTTATAGTTTTTATATGGCTTTTATTTGTAGTGTTATGATACTTTATTCAAAAATATGTTTACTCTCTATGAATGGTCCCATATGGACATATCGTGATATTAGGATCATGGGTTTCTATCTAACTTTTTCGTCGAAAATGAGTTAATGACACCAGGAGATAATCTGGTAATCTATTCCCGTAACATTTATCTGATTCTGAAATGCATTATCTAAATAAACGAAAGTTACCAAACAAAATCTGTACAAAAACTGTGGAACTACCATATGCTATCTATTACGACGCAATTACACGTTGCCAGATTGAAATCATGCAACTAACAAAAAGGTCTTGAATTGCTCAATACTGATGAGCCACAAGGGCACGAAGTTCTAGCTTCGATTTATTACACTAAAGTTCTGACATTCCTAGAGTTAAATTCTGAATTAGTGTTCTAATCATTCTTGCCAGAAAAAGGTAAAAAATGATTAGCTTCTCATTATCAGTAAAAAAGCTGCCTGTAAAATAGGGTGGTTCAAAAATGCATTAAGATTTTGTTTTCATACTAGAGAACAACGATATTCTTAATCAGGTTCTAAATCCGAAAATAGAAATTGCATAGTTTTGTTTTCTGGATTGGTTGTGTACACAAAGCCGGTACCGGTGAAAAAATATCGGTACCGGCAAAAATATATTTCTGCTACCGAAAATTCTTGTTACTCTCTTTCTTTAAGCATATTTTGAGGATAGAGTCTAGAATGCGAGAAAAAATATTTTAAATAAATTTTCCTCCCATGTGTTTAATGCTACAGTTTGTTTTTCAATATCGTCCATCCTGCTAGTTACCACAATTGAAATTACTAAATTTCTTGGTATCGGAATTTTGGGCTTTTTTCGGTCTTTTTTTGGGCTGTATTGCCGATTTTTGGGCTCCACTACTTTTTTCGAAATTTCAAATCTAGAGTGGAGGTGCTGGCTTGACTTAAGCCAGCACCTCCAATATATAAAAATGTAAAAAGTTTAAAATCAAACACAACAGAGTTTTGTGATTTTTTGGGCTCTTGGACGCGCCAGCAACCAATTTCTAACAACCACCCCTACTGAAAATAAAAAAACCCCCTATGTACAAACTCAAACTCGGAAAAAACGAAATGAATATGAATTTTGGGCTTATTTTGGGCTCCTGAGTGCACGAAAAAAAATTCAAAAAACCACCCCCTCTGTTCCAAAAACCACCCCCTTGTAAAAAAAATCAGCACAAAACAAAGTGCATCAGAATTTTGGGCTTATTTTGGGCTCTTGAATGCACCAGACAATTTTTTCAAAAACCACCCCTATGTACAAAAAAAACGAACCCCAAAGTAAAAAATCAAACCTCGAATATACAAAATATAAAGTAGTGTTGGACATTTCTTGGGCTCTCGAATGCTTGAATTTTTTGTTGCAAAAAATACTCCAACATCTAACAAATTAAACTTGAGAAATAACATTCTAAATACGATTATTTTTTGACAAAGTCACATCTGCGTTGAGTCATGGGGTTTTTTTTAGCGCTATGGGTTGTAGCCCAAAATGTCAGTGTTGGTATTTTTGAGGAGCCCAAAAATCGGAAACTCTATTTACACATTAAAATTCCTCAAAAATACTAACACCAATTTTGGGGCTTAAAAGTGTAAATAGAGATTCTGATTTTCGGGCTCCACAAAAATACCAGCACTAATTTTGGGCTCCTACCCATAGCATTAAAAAACGACCCCATGAAACGACGCAGACACGCTTTGTCAAAAAGTAATCTTTTCGTGAGTTTTAAACTGTAAATAAAGTCTCCGATTTTTGGGCTCCACAAAAACACCAACATTTATTTTTGGGCTCCAACCCCTAGATTGAAAAAACAGCCCCATAACACGACGCAGATATGACTTTGTAAAAAAAATCTTTTTTAGAATTTCAAGGTGTAAATAGAGTCTCCGATTTTTGAGCTCCTCGAAAATACCAACACTGATTTTTGGGCTACAACCCTTAGCGTTAAAAAACAACCCAATGACACGACGCAGACATGCTTTGTCAAAAAATAATCTTATTTAGAATTTTACAGTGTGAATAGAGTCTCTGATATGTGGGCTCCTCAAAAATACCAACACTGATTTTTGGGCTTTAACCCTTAGCGTTAAAAAACAGTCCCATGTCACGACGCAGATATGCTTTGTCAAAAAATAATCTTATTTAGAATTTTACAGTGTAAATAGAGTCTCTGATTTTTATGCCCTTTTAAAATAACAAAATTTTTTTTGGGCTCCTACCCTTAGCGTTAAAAACAACCCCATGATACGACGCAGACGTTCTTTAGAATTTTAAAGTGTAAATAGAGTCTCCGATTTTTGGACTCCTCAGAAATACCAACACCGATTTTTGGGCTCCAGCCCTGAACGATATGACATTGTCAAAAAATAATCTCTTTGATAGTTTTATAGTGCCAACCATGTCCCTGATTTTCGGGCTCCACATAAATTATAAGACCGATTTTTGGGCTTCAACTCTAAAGTTAGAAAGCAGATACAACGCAGATGTGACATTGTCAAAAAATAATCTTTTTTAGAAATTGGCTTTGTAAATGGTATTTCTGAAGTTTGTGGCTTGGTTTCATTTTTTAGATGAAGAAATAGTTTTTGTGACAAAATAATTCAAGTATTCGAGAGCCCAAGAAAAAACCAACACTACTTTCTGTTTTGTATTTTCCAGGTTTGAGTTTTTACTATGGGGTTGGTTTTTTTGTACATAGGCGTGGTTTTTAACAAATTTTTTTTCGAGCATTCAAGGGCTCAAAATAAGCCCAAAATTCTGTCTTGTTTGGTTTTAAATGTTCTTAATTTTTTATACAGTGGATGTGCTGGCTTGAGTCAAGCCAGCACCTCCACTCCAAATTTGAATTTTCAAAAATGTAGTGGAGCCCAAAAATCGGCAATACAGCCCAAAAAAGCCCGAAATTCTGATACAAAGAAATTTGAGAATTTCGATTGTGGGGGTGCTAGCTTAGTTAAAGTCCCAGATTCTATTTACACTTTGAAATGATAAAAAAGATTATTTTTTGACAAAGTCAAGAAATTCTATGAATTCAAGAAATTCTATGAATTCAAGAAATTCTATCAATTCAAGGAATTCCAGAAATTCTATGAATTCCAGGAACTCAAAACTTATTAATTAAAAACTCTTTTCTCCATCCTTTACGTACGTTTCGGTAAAATTGCATACCTTTTTCAAAAGGTTTTTAAAACCTGAGATAAGATTAATTTCGAATACTTCGAAAAGGAAACATAGAAACCGATATCACTTTTGAAAGAATTCAAGTAAAAAATATAGAATACATTAAAATTTTTTAAAGAAGTCTCAAAAAATTGAAGAGACTTCATTCACTTTAAAAACTACATGTTAAAAATATAGAAAAATATAAAATATAGAACAATTTGAAATTTTCAATGAGAAATTTGAAGCTTTCTATTGGGTGAGCAAATTTTTTCTATTAATTTCTTTTGTATCTTGTGTCTTTTGCCCAAAAATTCATTTTGTTTATTTTTAATGTTTTTTTTTACGAACAAGACAAAAATTACGCGTCCTATCAAAAAGTGTTTAATAAAAAATTTGTAGATCTTTTTTGGATGCATAATTTATGTTGATTCACCTTTTTTTGGTTCTTGTATAGTTTAACTGTAAAACGGAATTTTTGATTTATCATTAATTTTGTGCTAAAAGCTAAAAAACTTAACATCGAGATTATTAATATTCACATCTGGTTTATTAATATCCACATCTATAGAATTAATTTTGTGCGATCAAAGTTTGAATTTTCGATTTAAAAAAAAAAAAATTTTGAAGTTGTTGTGATAGTCTTGTAGGGTATTCAAAAAGCAACGTTTTTCTTCTCTATACTTTTTTCATATCGTGCTTTGCTTGACTCAGAATTTTCATTTTTTGTTCATTTTATTTTAGCGAAAGCTCTAACTCTGGTAATTTTTCTTTATCAAAAAAGTCATGAGGTTGAATTGTTCAAATAACCATACAGAGAATTTTTCAATCTTAAAAAAAATCGTCTCAAAAATTTTGAAAATGCTTGTACTTTTTCAATTTTTATCTAAAATGGCTGACTAACGAACTTGACGTTCAGTTTAGGACACAAAAGAGTATACTAATGGCCAAACCAATCAGTCAATTTTTGCGAAAGTTATCGTGCTAAGAAACATTCGCGAAAATCTGTTTTCGTGTTCAGAAGGTCTCAAAACGTTTGACAAAAAGAGGGGGGGGGGAGTAAAATTTTAAACAAGTATAATAATTTTTCGTTATACTTCTTAGAAACAGTTTGTTCTTTGCTCCAATGACCTTTTTTTTTAGTCTTCCGATACTGAAGATCATAGTGAATATGGCGACTTTTCGACTGGTGTCATGTACTTTAATCTCAGGCATGTGAAATAAGTTTTTATTCATCCGAAATAAGTGCAATTATTTCTGAAATGAAATTGCAATAAGTGCAATGTTTTGTAAAATGTGGTGTCCTTATTTCCAGTCCGATTTCATGCATGCATTCCTGTTGTTTGCACTGCTGTCAACTGTATAGCAGACAACGCTTTTTCACTGAAAAATTATTCCGAGATAGTTTGAAAATATAAACTTATGCTAATTTCGTATAAAGTTTATTCGAAAAGGTTAATTTCTGTTACAGCAAATCTTTCAACTGAAATCAATGTAAGCCTTATCTTCTGTTGTTTCTATTTTCAGATTCAATACAAAAGGCTTTTTGGTTCAAGGGTCCAGCATCAGCTGAATATGCACAAGGTATACATATACTGCATATGGACAATCCTACCAAAGTCAACCTTGTATCACCTGATGCTCATGGTTATTATACACGTGTCACTGGCCATGCATTGGCAGTACATCCTCATTTCATCGCGGCGCGCATAGGCGACATCCAGTGGGGCTGTCGCATTGCATCTTATCAGAACAACGAAGTCAAGTATTTTGATATAGACGGTATTATCCCAAGTCCAAGAGACAATGTTTTCCTGCTTTATACTGATAAGCTAATTCTGTTGGACAATGGACATCAACTGCCAAATGGTTTCATTAAGTACAAGTATCATGGGCGAGAATATGATTGGGTTAAATTTAGAGTAAGAGAATGGATTGCGAAAAACACACTGCCGAGACGACTCTATCGCGGCAATGAAGACTAGCGCAGAAATTAACATGAATAATGGACCGGGCAGTGTAGATTTCGAAATGCGGTAAATTAGGACAGGAATTATTATTATTAATTAATTTTTTTTCTGATTGTTTGTTCAATCGTCGAAAGTCTACGTGTTGCCTTCAACATTTTGTAAGGATATCAACATAAAAAAAAAAGTAAAAAAGTAAACTTTCTCGTAATTTCTGGTGTCTTCGGTAACTTACTGGAAAGTTCCTTTGTTATCTTCTCCAATTGTATGTGACCGAACATTTTCCAACTTTAGCCTGCATATGGGTAGAGTAATGCACGCACCATTACGACACACGTTTTCAGTCGTGTTTTCACTTCGTTTGACTACTGCCGAGCGGGAGGTTTTGATGTGTGTTTTTGTTTTCGGCAGTTTTCCTTTTAGAATTTTGGAAGAAATTTAGAAATATTGAATAAATTTTCAGAAATCTTTTCAAATATTAAAATATTGTGAATCAAATTGTTAAAAATTTTCCCAGGAATCTTAAAAAATATTGTGTTCTCTTTAAACCTTTAAAAATTCTTGAAAAGCTTTAAAATTTTATCTCGAAATCTTCAAAAATCTACATTTTGTTTACCATTTCTTGAAATACTCTCAAGATTTAAATTAATTATAGAATTTTTTCGAAACTTTTAAATGTCTTTTAAAATGATTCGAATGTTTCCCAAATTATTTGTAAAAATCCTGCAAAATTGTAAAACTAATTTCAGATTCCTTTCCGAAAATTTTTGAAATCTTTTTAAAGGTTTTAAAATCATGTTAAATCTTCTCTTAAAACGGATTTTTCAATACCAAAAATCATTAAAAAATTTTCCAGGAATCTGAAGAAAATTTGTTTATTCTTTAGAAACCTTTTAGAAATCTAGATTAAAAAAATTATTTGACCTCTTTTTAAGTTTTAAATTATTTTTGAATCTTTGTTAAAATTTAAAAATATCTTTTAAATTTACTCGAATCTTTTATAAATTTTGTATTTTTGCAAAATTCAAAAATTTTGCTTCGAAATTTTAGAAATTCAGGGAATAATTTGAAATTCTTAAAAAGCTTTTAAATTTTGTTTTAAAATCTCAAAAAATCTACATTTTGTTAAAATTTTTTGAAATATTCTCAAGATTTAAATTAATTATGGAATTTTTTAGAAACTTTTGAGTATCTTTTAACATGATTCGATTTTTTTTTCAAAATTATTTTTAAAAGTCCTGCATTATTAAAAAAACTACCTTGAAATCTTCCAGATTCCTTCCGGACAATTCTTGAAATCTTTTAAAATATTTTATTAAAACTTCCAACCTTTTTTTTTAGAAACCTTTCAAAAATCTAGATTTCAAAAATTATTTGACATCTTTTCAAGTTTTAAATTATTTTTGTATCTTCTCAAAACTTCTAAATATATTTTAAACTTACCGGAATTTTTTCTGAATTTTCTCATCTTAGAAAATTGAAAAATTTTGCTTCGAAATCTTAGAAGTTGTAGGAAATAATTTGAAATAATTTCAAACCTTTTTCAATTTTCTATTAATATTCACTTTTCAAAACAAAAAATCATTTGAAATTTTTCCAGGTATCTTAAAAAATGTTTTTTCATTTCTTGAAACATTTCAACAGTGTAAACAAGTTTCTAAATCTACATCTTGTTGAACAATTGCTGAAAAATTCTCAAAATTTAAATTAATTCTGGAATTTTTTAAAACTTTTAAATATCCTTCAACATGATTCAAAATTTTCCTAAATTATTTTTAAAATTCCTGGATAATTAAAAAAATTGCATTAAAATCTTTCAGATTCCTTTCCAACAATTTTTGAATTCTCTAAATATTTTGAAATCTTTTTAAATATTCGTTCAAAGCTGATTTTTCAAAATCAAAAATCGTTAAAATTTTTCTAGGAGTTTTAAGAATTTTTTTTAAATTCTTTAAAAACCTTTCAAAAATCTAGATTAAAATAATTATTTGACATCTTTTCAAGTTTTAAATTATTTTCGTATCTTCTCAAAACTTCTAAATATCTTTTAAACTTACTCGAATTAAAAAAAAAAAATTATCTTGCTAAATTGAAAATTTTTGTTTTAAACTTTTAGAAATCTTAAGACATAATTTGAAATCTTTTGAAATCTCTTCTAATTTTCTATTAAAATTTACTTCAAAAAAAAATAATTTGAAGTTTTCTTAACAATCTTATGAAATCTTCAAAAATATACGTTTTCCTTTATAGTCATTTATAATAACAAATATATGAAACAAATTTCCCAATTGAACGGTTTTTCCAGAAAAAAGTTTTGAAATATTTTTCTGCTAATTAAATGACTGATTCGCATTTATAATAACAAATAGTATAAACAAATTCTCCTATTAAACAGATTTTCCAGAAATAATTTTTTCGTTCCATTAGGTTGGAAGCACACTGATATTGATATTCAATCGATATGTTAGGCTAATAATGAAATATACGATTGTTATAAACAAATAATTTA
>CAKNWW010000071.1:0-14216 GCA_932074435.1 Andricus kollari
TCTGTGGTGCGAGAAACACCCAGAGCTCTCGAATTTTCCGCATCAACATCTGCGAAACCGTGCCGAGGAACTCCAAAAAAGCGGTTACATAAGCGGAGCGCCTACTCAACCGCAGCCAGAAGACGCCAGAAACAGAGCGACGCTTCAGGACCGGGAGAAACATCAGCATGCAGGTTTCTTTGAAGCCCAAAGATTTGGCTGAACTGGATGAAGAGCTTTGTGGAGATATTTCCAAAGAACCTGACCTCTGGACTGCTAATTGTAGGCTGGGCCAGGCAGTACGCGTCCCGCATTCAGTGTGTAATTTACTACATAACCTCTGGCAGGACTTTCACTTTCAATGTTCGACAGTTCGAGCGCGAGCAGTGGGTCTGTCATCAGACACTTCACAAGTCAAATCTACTGACCATCAGGGAGCATATTGTTGATAAGATACGAGTACTATCTAACGCTAGGAGAAGTCTAGAGCGGAGAGAGAGGTGGTTCAGAGAAAATCAACAGTTTTTGTCTGACCCATCTCCACTCTTCCAAGACCCTCCAGTTACTGTCGACCACACGCCCACACCAAAGGAAGTCGAGGAATTTTGAAGAGAAATCTACGAAGTCCAGCATCCACTGAAAGAACGCTCGAAGAATATAAATAGCTTCAAGGAGCTGTACAGTACCCTCCTAACACCTGAGGAGGAATGCCCACCTATCACCTATCACTACTGGAGGGGTGAGAAACGTATCAAGAGGCATATAGAACTATTCCGCTCCGGGACCAGATGGTATCAAGACCTTCTGGTGGAAGAAGTTTCCTTAAACCCACCAGCATCTGACCCGTATTGTCATCTCAAATCTAAAGTCGGAAGAGCCTTTTACGGAGTGGTTGGTAGAAGGGCGCACAGTGCTCATGCAGAAGGCGGTCAACTTAGCTGACCCTGACAATGACAGGCCAATAACTTGTCTGAACACACTGTATAAGATCTTCACAGCTATCCTAAATGATAGGATTGTTTGGACAATTGGACCTGTGTGGCGAGAGATGTACGAACAACGTGGCCCAAAGAAAGGCGTAGCAGGATGTCGGGAGAACCTGCCCATCGACGGATGTGTCTGTAAAGACGCAGCATTCTATCAGCGTTACCTATCGATGGCCTGGATCGATTACCGGACAGCTTTTGGTTCAACCTCCCATAAACCTATCATCTTCCTATTGGAAAGCTTAAAGGTTCATCCACACTTAGTGAAGTGCATAGAAAGAATAATGCCGCTTTGGAAAACCAGATTTACTATCTCATCTGGAAAACATCGCGTGGTCTCTAATAGTTTCACCTTTCAGAGAGGTGTGTTTCAGGGCGACACCATAAGCCCTCTCCTCTTTTGCCTCACATTATTGCCACTATCTCTCGCACTTCGCCATTCCGAAGGGTATCTCTGCGGCAAACCTGGAAATCGAAAGCGTAAAGTCGCTGATGTATTTTACATGGATGATTTTAAGATCTATGCTAAAAATCAAGAGAAACTATATCTAGCTCTAGACATTTTCAAAGAGTACACTCAAGAAATTGGAATGGAGTTCGGGTTAGAAACATGTGCCGAGGTTTATTTGAAGAAAGGAAAACTTAATGGAATCCCGGAAGACCCTGAGCTCGTCGACAGAAGCGCTATACGACAGATACAAGCGTCTCATTCGACGGATTTGGTTTTCCGAACTGTCGGCGAGGAACAAAGTATCTGCGACGAACATGCTTGCCGTCTCGGTATCAGGAAACACGAAGAAGTGGGCAAAGGGGTGTTTCTCTACAAAGCAGCGGAGGAGGCTGCTGAAAAACTCGGCGTTGACTTCAATCTCAGTGATAAACAAAGTGCATCAAATCTTATTCATCTCGAGAACTCACTCCTGAAGGCCCGGATTAAGAAAGCACAAGAGAAAAACTTCCGCGGACAGCTCCTCGAAAAGAAGATGCACGGCATCTACCACAGAAATGTTGAGGATCTGTCGATGTCGTATGAGCTAACGTTTGACACATACTATCTGGTTGTTCAATTCATGCGGGAACGACCTACATCCAAAGGCACAATGCGCCACTAAGAGTGCTTTATTACCATCTCTGTCACTCTTACGACATCAGCACAAATACCGCTCCTCTAAACGCTCCTAGGGAAATAGAGTCAATTGTCGAGAATGAGAAGTGTCGGATATACTGGAACTTCATATTCTCGACAACTGTTTCTGTTGCACACTCGAGGCCTGACATTGTTCTTCTTGACTTCGAGAAACGAACCATGGTCGTTATCGCATTTCCGGCACCAGCTGACTAAAATATCGTAGCCAAGGAGAATTAAAAGAAAGACAGGTATGAAGAACTTATAAAGGAGTTTCGAGGGCTATACCCGAAATATTCGGTTAGGTTTATCGTCTTGATCATCGGCGCTTTCAGAGGTGCCAAGGTTTCACTGGTTAATAACCTGAAAAGCATCCCTGCGTGTCACGAAAATGCTAAGACACTTGCGGGGGAAATTCAGAAGGCGGTCGTTCTTGGGTCGCTCCGTGTCCTCAGAATGCACGAGAATTTTGCCGAATCATCGTATTGATTTCGTCGCAGACTGTAACCACCTATCTCACGGTCGTGAGACGTGGTTGCAGCTAAAATTTTACCGCGATTTCGCTGGGAGCGGGTGCAATTTTTCAGATTAGCATCTGCTCCCAGCGAAATCCTGCTGTTGTCCTTATGACAGACTGTTTGGACACAGTGTTATGCAAAGTAAAGCATGGCACTTTTGACCACGCCCTACCCTAAATGATTATTACCCGGAAACAAGCTTTGTATAATATTCACATTGTCGTGCATTTTAAATGGCAAAGCTCTTTGAATTTTCGAAAGTACAACTTGTCATTGCTTTCGAATAGACTGTCTTCATTTTAATTTGATGCCCCCACGATGCTCAGGCGCTGCTCCAATAATTCCTTGGGACAGCTATTCCTAAAATCTCTGTTCTATCAACACTTATAATGTGTTTCGACTTTAATATCCCTAGTATAAGTGTTGAAATTTCAGAGTAGTAGAGCGATCCAGCGTGAGGTCTTTGAGGGTTTCTTTAAATAAACACCATTTATCCATTATCAAAATCAGAAGTATTTATTCTATCAAACTATAGCTTTGATGAACTTTCAAACTATCAACTGTACAAACTATTAATCTAATTTTAATATGCATGTAATAATAAAAGAAAGGCTTTATGGCAATCAGCAACTCTCAACGTGCGTGAACCATGGCGGCGTGATGAGAACTGCCGGAGCTCCTCGGACAAAAGAGATAGGAGAGCAGAAAAGGCGCGAACAGGGCGGAAAACGGGCGCTCCCACCCCCTCTCCAATGTCCTTTGCAGCTGTCCAGTGCTGTAGATTGACGAGGGCTGATGAGTAAAACTTGACACTCCCTCCCTCATCAGCATCGAGTCCCATTTTTTTTTTTTCATATTAGAACGTAGTATCGACTTTCCAACTAGTAGCAGTCATCTATCCAGATTTACTTAGTTCCTTTAGTAACAAACAAGCAAAATTGATGTATCCAATTTAATATAAATCAATATTCATGTCAAGCTTTATTTTGAGTTTAGTAATTGTTTCATTAATTTAGTATGGACTTCAAAAGATAAGGGCTTAGTAAAAATATCAGCTATTTGATTTTTAGATGGGATCCATTGTAATTTAACCATACCCCTGGCAACGCACTCTCGAACATAATGTTCCCTAACATCAATCATGTGTCTTAATTTACTACTGGTATTCATCTGGGCACTGGCACATGCAGCTTTGTTGTCACACCAGAGTATCATGGGCAGCATCGAGACATCCAGGATTTCTGAAGCAGTAATGTGTAAAGCTACTAACTCTTTGCATGCTTCACTGGTTGCCACATATTCCGCTTGACATGTAGATAAGGCCACGTAGTTTTGTTTATGAGTTTTCCATGCCACAGTATCTCCGAAAAGTTGTATCACAAATCCGCTAGTAGTGATCGAGTTTTTGCAGTCCGCAAAGCTTGCATCTGAAAACGCTCTTAATCCATTTAACTTTCCTTTTAATTTTATACCAACTTGTTTAGTGTAAATAAGATATCTCATCACTCTCTCGATCATTCTCCACTCGTTATTGGTGGGATTGATCTGATGCCTGCTCAGCACATTCACAGCATATGAAATGTCTGGCCGGAGAGTGTTTGCCAGATAGATCAATGACCCTACAACTTCTCTGAATGGAGCATTGCTTCTAGTGACTGTTCCTTCGAGCTTTTTACGATTAAAATCTTCTTCCCGTTCTTTCCTTTCTTGATTTGACACTTGTCTGGTAACCATGGGTGATCTCTGAGGATACATCTTATCGTAACCAAACCTTTTTAACATTCTGTTGGTGTACTTTTCAAGGGTAAGCGTCATTGTTTGGTTCGCTCGGTCTCTGTAGATTTCAATACCCAAGAAACTTTTAGGTTCTCCTAGGTCACTCATTTCAAATTCCAACATTAGGTTGGTTTTGATCTCGTCGAGCTTTTCACTATCATTACTAGCCAGTAGGATATCGTCCACGTAGAGCAGAAGAATCAGAAACCTGTTCGAATCTTTCCAGAGAAATAAGCAAGGCTCATTACTGTGTGGTTTCAGGCCAAGTTTCCGGGCCGCGTCTGCGAAACGTTCGTACCATACCTTAGGACTGATCTTTAATCCATATAAAGCTCGCTGTAGTCTGCATACCTTTTCTTGCCTGTCTCGATCCGAGCATTTGACTCCTTCTGGTATTTCCATGTAGATTTCGTAATCAATTTTTCCATTTAAAAATGCAGTTTTGACATCAAGTTGACATGCTTGTAAATTGAGTTTGTTTATGATAGCAAGAACTGATCTTGTTACTTGCATACGTGACACTGGAGCATACGTTTCATTTATCTCATAAGAGTTTCTGTCTTGAAAGCCTCGACTAACCAATCTAGCTTTGAATTTGATTTCTCCGTTTTGATCAGTTTTCTTTCTGAGAACCCACCTAGAGTTGACTATATTAGGTTTCTCCTTACCGGGTTTTATTGTGGGTCTATTTACCAACGTCCATACTTGATTTCTGTTCATAGAATTCAGCTCATCCTCTATAGCTTCTTTCCACTGTCGTCTTTCTGTAGTCTGCATAGCTTCTTGGTAGGAGTTTGGTTCCTTGTGGATAGCAGCTACGAACGCACAGATTTCCTCTTCCTCCAGCATGTTGAGGTTTGATTCAATCTGGTTCTTCTCTGCTTTCTTCTCTTCTATACGAGCTTTCTTTTTCGGTCGTCCTCTTTTTCGTTTTTGTACTCCCTCCGTGATGTTTGAATTTTGGCTTTCCAACTCATCATTGGTCTGACTCTCGGCTCCTTTCGTTTTCAAAGAAGTTGATTTAGTTTTTCCTTTTTCAACACTTCCGTCGAACTTAACAAACCAATCATCTTGGTTTGCTTCTTCAAGAGGATTGTGCCAGTCCTTGATGCTTTTCTTATTATATTTATCACCAAATACTATCTTTTCGTTAAACCTTACGTCTCTGCTTTCATAGTATTTGCCTTCTTCAGGTTTCAGGAATAAGAAACCAGTTGGAGTGTAGCCTATTAGGATTACTCTGATTCCTATCTGATCAAACTTAGGACCAGTTTTTCTTGGTCTTCTTATATAGGCAATACAACCAAATCTTCTTAACTGTTCCACATTAATTTTATAATTGGGTTTGAACTTCAGCAAAGGTGGAATCATATCATTCGAGCTGTGAGGTGTTCGATTATACATGAATACTGCTGCACTGAGAGCTAGATCCCACATGTTCAGTGGCAATCTCGTATCATAAATTAAAGCTCTAACCCTCTTTTGCATCGTTTGATTGAATCTCTCTGCAACACCGTTGTGTTGTGGAGTATCAGGGTTTGCTAACTGAAGTTCAGCTCCATACTTTTGTAGAACTTCTATAGTACTACCTCCAGTAAACTCTGTTCCTTGGTCACATCGTAGATAGCAGAATTTTTCATCTGTGCCTAGTATATTCCTAGCGCTCGTTATAAAGGAATCTAAACATTTTCCTGTCTCACCTTTATGTTTCATGGGATAAGCTAGAGATAGTCTCGAGAAATCATCCACAAAAACAGATATAAATCTGTATTTCTTAGGATGTGAAGTAGGACTAATAGGGCCCATAGTATCAGAATGTACAATCTGTAGAGGTTTACTTGCTCTATCTCGAGTGTTATTGAATGGGAGTCTATTAAACTTTGATACTATACATACTTCACAATCAAGGATTTTCTCATCAAATTTAACTTCCTTCAAACCTTTGACATTTGGATTCTGTTTTTGAAACTCTTTCAAGTATTTGAGTGAAGCGTGTCCCAATCGAGCATGCCAGAGTAAAGCTTTATTTTCAGAATATATTTTTGACAAGTCGTTAACTTCCAGGTTACTATCTATCTGAATATTATTCTTAACTTCCATTTTGTCATTAAAAGGTCTGTCTCAAAGTGTCACTTCAAAGTTTGGAAGTCGCGAGTTTGATAGACCATCGTTTGACTTTATTGTTTCTGCATCATTTTTTCCATCTATTTCATAATTATTTATCTCTAATTGATTATCCATTTGCAACTCGTCACATTCATCAGTCTGTTTTTGTTGATCAATAACTTTTTGGTTTTCCGTTATTTTCTTTGCTGCATTTCTCGTCATATATCTCGGTTCTTTTGTTGCGACATATGCTACAAAGTTTCTTTTATTACAATTATTTCCATCCACTTCGAACTCTACTACCCAGTAGGGTTTCTCATAAATGCCAGACACGAAAAGTTCCTTAGAAACAGGGTCAAAGATATTAATTTTTTTGTTATCTAAATAAATTCCAAGTCCCTGATCTACAAATTTACGCAAAGATAACAAATTTTCGGAAAGGGATTCTGCAAATATTACATTATCTAATGCTAATTGTTTTCCCACATTACTTGAGTTAAAAACTACTTGACCTACTCCCTCCGATTCAATTGTCGCTGATTCATCTTTGTTTGCGCATTTAATCCTAATTTGTTTGGACTCATCAAGCTTACTGAAGATCAGTTTAGAATAGGACATGTGCTCTGTTGCTCCAGAGTCTGCCAAAAATTTAGTAAACTTATTGCAATTTAAGCTCTTATCCGAGCTACCTAGCTTTTCTATACTAGCTATTTGTGCATTATACTCACCAGGGTCTTCTGTTTTTTGATTATTTGAGATGTTACTAGGCTTAGTATTTCCTCTGAAGTTTCCTCTCCCTCTTCCATATCCACGTCCGCGGCCTCGGCCTCTGTCAGTTTTTGGCAGTTTGCTTTCATGATCGTTTTGAGGGGAAGAACCTTTTCGTTTGAGAAATCTATTACCGCGACCACGCCAGTTACCCCTAGTTCCAGAATTGTTAATTCCATACCTGTCAGACTTATTTCTTTCAGGGCAATTTTTGCTGAGGTGACCTGCATACCGTCTGCAGTTATAGCACATCTGTCCATTTCTGGTACAGTCCTTTGCATAGTGACCCTTATTACCACAATGGAAACACAGTTCACCAGGGCGAGTGACAGCATAGTTTGCAGTGACTGGGTTTCTATCTTGTCGAGCTGAGTTACCCTCTTGCCGACCTGGGTTTCTCTCTTGTCGAGCTAGTTCATTTGCAACTTCCTGTTGGATGATGTATGTTTTTAGCTGATCTATATTTAAAACATTACCAGTGGAGTTTTTATTCAGAAAATCAGTTCTATTTATTTCAGGCACGTTAGTAGCTATGGCATCAAAGAATGCATCTCTAACCTCTATTTCAGTTAGATTTGGAACACTATTTAAACTATTGTATTGTCTAACTATTTCATCAAATCTGTCCCAGAATTGGGAGGCTTTTTCAAGTTTAGGATTGTAATTAATCGTGTGCAGCTTCTTACGAACTGAGCTTGTGGTGATATTTAATTCGCTTGATTTTAGTTCTTTGATTTTGCGTAGAAACTCCACACAGTCTTTGATATGGATCATTTTTGCATGATAGGATTCATCGATTCTATTTATCAAAACATTTCTAACTAACAGTTTGTCCCTTTCTAATTTTTTTATATCAATTTCATTAACTTGTATGGGCAACAATATATAATATAAGTTAAGAACCTTCAATTCGGATTCTAAATGATCCAAAAACGTTTTTAGACTCATTTTGTCAGTTAATTTATAGTCTTGTTTAATAGAGCTTTGTAACATCTGAGTTATAGTTAACTCATTTCTCTGCTCATTCGAGCTAGTCTTTCCCAAACGGGCTACAGTGGTTTCTAGATTAGCTATTCTATTTGCAAATGCTCTCCTGTTAGTAACATCGATCTCAACCTGCGTATCAACCAAACTGCCCAGGTGTCTATCACCAGCAAGTTGACTCTCCTTGTACTGGTTCAGTAGAACCTTAGCTTTTTCCAACTCTTTAGACGTAGCGGCCAGTTTTTGCTTCAGTATATCAGTTTCCCCTTTTTGTGCTGTATTAATCAAGTCCTCATCATTATTGGCATCCACATTTGTTTGAGTCTTTATGAAGGTTTGTTTACTCAAACATTTTGAATTGTAATTTTCAATTTTGCTTAGATCAAAATTTAGTTTTTCAATTTTTTTAACAGTTGGAGTATCCGTATTTTTACTTGATTGTAACTCTTTCAATCTGTTTAACTCCGCTTTCATTTCTGTCACAGTAGACATGATATTGTCAAGATTCACTTCAGCATCATTATCACGGTTTTCCAACGAGCTGTATTGTCCAACATACTGAGCAGCATAATTTGCAGCATTTCCTTCGAGCTTATCATTTTGCCTTTGAGTTACAATTTCACCAGGCCGAACAAACTTTGGGGAACTTGCACTGGCGTGGTGACATTCACCATCGACGTTGACTGCTGCCATCAGAACAGCTTCTCTGGTTTCAGGACTCAATGATTCCAGATCTATTTCATGTTCAGATTCATCATTTTGATCAGTCGGTCCTACTAGCCTAAGGACTTGACCTGATCTTATAATCAGGCAGATGTCAGGAGCAGGAGAAATCATGTTTATGCCTACTTCTTCAGTCATGGTCTTGAGAAGTATTGTTAGTGTGTTTAAGGCTGAATAGAGAAAGAAAGATTTTAATTTCTTAGTACTCATACAATATAATTTTTATGTTATCTTATATTCAACAATTTGTATCAAATACTACATCAAATCATAAGTCACAAAAAAAATTTATCGCCTTGTTGTAGAGGCACACATTCCATTTGAGATATATTATTGCTGGAAAACCGCACAGCAAGTTTTCTCACATTAATTTAGCTAATTGACATTCGAAAGCTAGAACACATAGCAATCTTCATGTCAAATAACATTAAAACAATAATTTTACACAAATTTAAATACAATGACCATATGCGCGCATTTAAATATTAAGCTGCGGAATTTTAAATTATCTATATTGAAAATCGTGTATTTGCAATTGATAACATTCGAACTAATTATTCTCTTTCATAATCAACTTGAAATTTTATAAACTTATCTCGAACTATTTTAATAACTCTCAAGTTGTTTTGATTCTACATTATAATAATTTTTTTTTTTTAAGTTTATGAAATCTTAAATGCTCTTCAATTCACGCAATCAAACTTCTATGCATATATAAATACACATATATGAACATTTATAAAATATATACGGTGCCGTAAAAGTGTTTGACTTTCGAACATTGACGCGAGCATTTATCGTACGAGCTGAGCTTTTACCGACATGAGCGCGTGCGCGATCAGAGTCCACCTGCCTTCTCTCTCTCCTTCCAACTGAAAAGCACGCTTCGCGCCTTCGAGCACACACACATGAGCTTTCGGCGCCATCTTGGCTACCGGCGACTTTTCGCCGCATCATCTCCTATCTCTCGCACGCGCGCACCTTGTCTTTCGGTGTATATTACACTTTGTCACCTACCTCTCAAACTGAGCACCTTTGGACTTGGATTGCCTGTTGGTCCTCCCCATGTGGAAACTGCTTCTGCCATCCTATCAGCAAGAAAAACCGTTTTCGAGTTTTTCACGGGAAAATCCCGCACCTCCTTTCAGCACTCTCGAACTTCTCCTTTCAAAACTCACGAACCGAAAAACACTTTTCACTTTTCTTATTTTTTTTGTTTTCACATACGAACTTCCGAACTTGTCACGAACCTTCAGAACTTCCCTAAATTCGGAAAAAGAAAGATTCCTCAAAACCTCTCAATCGTTGTGCAGTGGAAGCGTGCTGGGCCCATAACCTATTGAAATTTTAGAGTTGTAGAGCAATCCAGCGTGAGGGTCTTTGAGGGTTTCTTTAAATAAACACCATTTATTTATTATCAAAATCAGAAGTATTTATTCTATCAAACTATAACTTTGATGAACTTTCAAACTATCAACTGTACAAACTATCATTCTAATTTTAATATGCATGTAATAATACAAAGAAAGGCTTTATGGTAATTAGCAACTCTCAACGTGCGTGAACTATGGCGGCGTGACGAGAACTGCCGGAGCTCCTCGGACAAAAGAAGTAGAGGAGAGCAGAAAAGGCGCGAACAGGGCGGAAAACAGGTCTCTTGCAGCTGTCCAGTACTGTAGATTGACGAGGGCTGATGAGTAAAACTTGACATTTACCGTACTATTTTTCGAAATATTTGTTCATAAAGTTGCTGGATTTTACAAGGAGTCTTATGGCAACATGTCAGACTTACGGCACATATTTAATTTTAGTGGTTAAGATATCTTATACAATTTTGCGAGAAAACAGAATATAAAATTTTAAATCTTTCTGAATACATACGTATAATAAAATTTGTGTTTTACAGCGAAATTAACGTACTTATGTTGAAATAAAGTAACCTTTCTCGGTCTCGATGGCTGAATAAATTACCGCCGTAGCGGCTGAAAGGCAATACTCGACAACATCGCATTGACTAGCTCTATGAGTGTAGCTGTATTGAGCATCTCTACGAATATCGAGCTCTCATTCTGTCTTCCCGCCAAACGTCGAACTTTTAATCATATTTACTGACTTCAAAAATCTTTTTAAAGTTGAAATATGTTGTGCGATATAACAAATAATCCATAGTAATTTGGTTTGTCGGCGGAATGACGGTTTTTGATCTACTAGTCATTGTTAAAGTGTTAATTGAAAAACGAGCTTTCGCTCAACGACGTTGAGCCTCATCGGGAATACATGTTTGGAAAATAAATTTTGCGAGCAGTTGAAACCTTTAATTTTTGCTTAATAAGGTTATTGGAGTTTCAGTCAGTTTGAAAAAAGATTTAGAGTGTAAAGTTGAAAATAAGTTAAAATAAAAAATGTTTCATGTATAATGAATTTGTTTAGAAATAAATTGAGTTTCATAAAAATGTAAAAGCACACTCTTCTGGACATGCAGTGCATTTTTTGTGTTAAATAAATAAACTTTTTTGGGCAGCACTCCTTATCACCATGGCTGCATGTCCAGGAGATGTTTTTCGTAAAAAAGTAACGAACTTGTAGCTAGGTCTCTGATACGAAATAAAAAAATGATATATTGATAAATATATATGATAAATTTCGAAATTTTTTACGAACAGTTCGGACTTTCTACGAACATTTCCTGAAAAATTCAGACTTAAATATAAAGAGAAAAATTTCATTTGTGCGATTTGATTCATATTAACTTATAAATTCGCAACTCGAAGGATTCGAACCCTCGAAGTCTCCTGACTCACCAGTTTCTAAACATAAACTAAGCGTGCGTGAACACGCTCAGCCGTCGAGGCCAAACAATATAGGTTTAATAAAACTTCTAGTCACATTAGACGAACTCGAACTACACATACCCGCGCACACACGCATCGCGCATTTGGGCGAGCATGTGTGCGGGCCACGTCCAGACGAATCTAGTTCCTAGATTTGCCGGGTAAGCTCGTGAGTTCTCTGGAAATTTGTTCCCAGTCACTCGTAATATTTTTGTAATTATTGACGAAAAAAAAGTGATGAACCGTTTTAGAATTTTCACATCGAGTTCGTCAATTCTTTTTCAAAGTTCGCAGATTATTTACGAAAATACATCAATATCCGATGAATTTTTCTCGAATCCGAGACCTAGCTACTAGTTCGTGACTTTCTTAACCCTTTCAGGGGCAGTGGGACGTGTACGTCCCACTTGTTTTTTCGCAGTTTTTCAAGCATTTCTCATACATTTCACCTTTTTTAGTGCACAAGTATTTGATCTTAGACTCTTAAGGGTTCATGTAAAGTAATCATCATGAAAAACTGTAAAATTGTTAATTCACAATTTGTTATAAATAATTGAAATCGAAAAAATCACTTTTTTTCTAATAAAATCGACTGTTTATAAAGTACTAGTCCTATATAGCTGTGACAAATTTTTTCCAGTTAGATAACACGTAGAACTGTTACATATATTTTTTGCAGAATTTTCGGCAGACATGTTTTTTTTGTTTCATTTTTTTGGATTCATAAAAAATTACGATTTTTGACGAATTTTTGGGCATAAGTGCATGTAATGTACCGTATTTGTGATCGATTATTAAACCGTAAAAAAAAATTTTTTTCGGTCCACTGATTGAGAATATAATGTCAAAATTGCAAAATTCAAAATGGCGGTTATATTAGTGCAAATTCGCAATTTTTTGCAATTGCTATGGAACCTAGTGTATGGGGGTTTTTTGAGGTCGCGGATTACAAATCTGATGTCAGAATAGCAAAATTCAAGAGGGCGGATTCAATACAGCCTGCACGGCATTGGAGTGGGGACCGTCCAAAAAAAACCCATACAACAAGTTTTGTGTCAATTGTTCAAAAACTTAAGAATTAGAGTAAAATAGTCGCCATTCTGATTCTGACATCAAATTTGCAATCTATGCCTCCAAAAACCCCCATACAACATGTTTTGTGCAAATTGTTAGAAAAATTCAACCTTAGAGTCACATAGTCGCCATATTGGATCCGCCATTTTGAATTTTGACATTCTGATGCCAGAATCGTGATCAGCGACCCCGAAACCCCATAAGTTACCATCAATAGCAAGAATTCGTTTAACAGAAAAATGTACCCCTGAAAGGGTTAAGGACAAATTTTTTCCGTGTAGGGATGGTATTCGATATACAGCGTGGTGAGTGCTGGACAGTATTGACATAAGTTAAAAAGATACTAGCAAAGAACTGCACGAAGTCTTAAAAAGCAACGACTGTCTTGAGTGTTATTTCCTCAAAATAGTCCTCTTCCCGCTTCCCTCCGCGGTATTCCTTCAACACTTTGCGACCTTGACCAAGGTCTTAGAAGGTTTTGACGTCCACATATACTTCATACAGCACATATATCACTTTGAAATTGATTTTTACGGCACTGCTACAACAGCTGATTTCTTACTTCATTTGTACCGAAATTTCAAACTATCTAACGCAATGCGCAGACTGTACATGTAGTTGCAGAGAGGTCGATTAGGGTGGTTTAGAATCGGGAGGGACCTCCACAACACATACATAGGGGTTCCATCTGCTATTTCGAAAAGGCCAAAATCGCTCCACCTTAATGTACATATATTGCACACATAATACACTTTACCTTTTTTTAAGTTATTCAATTGATTTTTTTGAGATTCCAAATTAACACAGGTTAAGTGAATTAGATTGCCACACTTCACATAAGCGAAAACTTCTGGCCCCCTCTGGATAGACGAGATGACCGTTACCGTTACGTATAAACAAAAGTGCTTAAACGAGCAAAAATTAAGTGAGTGGGAATAAAGTTAGAATGCCGTACCAAACAGCCACTGGCACTTTCACGACATGCAAAATTAAATGCTATTAAAAACATTATAACTTATATAAACACAGAAAATTGAGGAGGAGCAAATTGACACGTCCGTATCCGATCGCTATTACAGGTGAGTTGTCTAAAAATAAAAAAAAAATAAAACAAGCTTTCAACTGGTTTACTTATTTCGAAAATACCTGAATAACTTAAGATTTACATATTTTTTAAATCGCATATAATAACCCTTGGCATCAAGAAAACGTCTGTATACACGTGTAGGAATATAAGCTTGGTCATCCAAATAAGCAATATAAAAGATATGTTATATGTATCGCTATTTTTTTTTGTCAAAATCTCTTTGACGGAAATCTTAAGGGTTTAGAGAATTGCCCATAT
>CAKNWW010000074.1:0-16280 GCA_932074435.1 Andricus kollari
GATTGTATACCCAGATACACCGCGCAGTCGGAGGAAGCCTTAGGTTACCAATAAATGGATCTGACACAATCGATCAATAAATGGCTTTTTCAAATATCTGACAATTTCATGATTTTTTAAATTAATAGATAGATAGTAACCATAATTTATTTTGAATTTTACATAGAAATAGTGACTGCAAATCTATGTCACAAAAATTTGAAGCAATTCTAGTGCAAAAAAAAAAGTATTTTGCAGAGAAGAACAAACTTTTATCAATAAAAATTACAATATTTTTGAATACATACAAATCGTTATACTTGAAATTAAATAATAACAATTGTTTATTGTCAATTTTACATAGAAGCTGTTGCTGGTAATCTATCACGTAAAAGTTTAAACAGTTTTCGAGCAAAGAAAAATATTTTCCAAAAAAAATTTTTATATTTTTTTATTTTATGTCTTTGCAAAATCAACAATTTCATTCTAACAAATATAAGCAAACATATATGATTTTTCCGTATATCAACATAAATTCAGGTAATAGAAAAAAAACGGAGATAGAAAAAACTTCAAATTTCAAATTGAAGCATTTTAATAATAATTAAAACATACAATAATCAAATTATTTTTACTCCGGGGTACTTTTGCGTCAATTCAAGATGAGTTTCATTACATGCAAACCGTTGTTAAACAGTAATTAATCATTTTGTGAAAAATCTTGATTTTCTTATACTCTGAGGGAACATATAAGAAATAAAGAAATGACAATGCAAAAATCTTTGACAAAGTTTCTCTTTGAAATTTAGCGCACTTCAATTTGAAAAAAATAATTGCAAATCGGGTTAAAATTGAATCACGCCATGCTTTTACAAGCTTTATGGGTTGAAGCAGTTCAGAATATTTGTATAATTAAAAGTAAAAATATTCATTCAGAATGGGAGACAAATATTTAGGGTACGCTACTGAATGACCTTTCATAAATTCATAACTAAAAGGGTTACATATATATTTGAAGAATGTAGCTATTACGTGAAATGAGTGCGAATCGAAGGAAAATCGATAATTGCGTGCGCATTCATTAATGCAAAAGAGGGGATGAACGAGTCCGATGAATGAAGAGACCCACTCGATACGAGAACTGATCGAGGTAGATCACTCTGCGCTTGGTACCGATCAAGAGTAGAGGTTTCGCCAGGACGGGATCTCTCCCATTCAAACCAGCTACGATAAAGTGACAGGTCGCGATTTAGGTGCGCCGATAACTTTTATTTTATGTTTTAGGGAATGTCCAGGAGGATTCAAGTGATAGATAAACACTAAAGCAAATGAATGCATAGGAATCTAGAGAAAATAAATAAATTTAACCTAAAAAAAAAGTGATTAACATGTTAAATTGGCGCAGGATGAAATTGGTTCTTTTTTAACCCATTCTCATATGGGAGCTCAATAACCAATTCTCTAAGGCCCCAACTTAATAATGATGCTATCTTTTGATTCAAAGGAAAAATAAAGCCGATAAATGAAAACTAGAGGAGTACCAAGAGTTTAAGGAAGAAAATCTTTTTTTAACCCGTTTACATACGGGAGCTCAAGGATCCATTCCTCTTATCTCTGAAGTAAAACTGACTGGTTGTTCGTTATAGTTGCTAATCTAAGAAATAAAATCAGTTAAAATGCTCATTTGGTTTGTAAGAATCGAAATTCATTTGGATTTTTAACCTGTCTACATACAGGAGCTCATCCAATAGATTGTCTTATCTACAAATCAAAATTATGCATTTTGAAAACTCACGAGATAAATTCCACGAATTACAATAATCCTGGACATTCAGAAATTAAAGAAAAATCGAGATTAGTAAGAAAAAGTAAAATAATATTGGAAATCAGGAATAGCTGATTAAAAAGGCAAAGATAGGTTAGATTAGGGAACCCCACAAATCTCTCGTTCGCTTTTGTGATCCCACATCCTTTTTCATAACGTAAATTTACTTGGAGTTGGAATCTTAATCGTTGTCGCTAACAAAATCTTTTATTTCAGGTTTAATACTCTTACAGGATTGGTGCCGATGTATATATTCGGGACCAATTTCCTGAACGGAGAAAATTAAATCCATCGAAAAATCAACGGTTGTAGACATGTTTCTATAACTAAGATTTAGCGATACAGTTAAATTTAGAATCAAACCAACTAAAGTAGATTAAAAGTGAATACTTGTTAAAGATCAATAATTTGCAAAGTGGAATAATGCTACAGGGTAATTCGACCGTGAAAATGCTAAGAGCTAACACTGAGCGTCACTGCAATCTTATTCTATTGTTCTTTTCTTTTGGTTTATAACATCAAATATAAACTATTTTTCAAAAACCCGGCTCTGGTCGGAAATTAATGCTAATACTTAGATGAGGTATGCAAAATAGCAGACAAAAATATTCAACCGTGCTGCTGAAAACTGGAATCCCGTCCTCTAACAATGATAAATCCCCTTAACTGCCACTGTTCAAGTTCTTAAGTACACAGAAAAAAAAAGTCTTGATTCAAGTCCAAGAATGAACTAATTTTAAGGTGTAACAAAAAGGAGACCACTTTATCTAAAAACGAGCATACGATTGGAGTTTTAAAAGAAAATACTTGTAGAACTAAAGAGAAGCTGTTTTATGGGCTTAAAAGTATCCTCAAGTAAGAATGCGGGCTTGGACTTAGTCGCTGTGGGGATTGAAACTAGTCGCAAGGCAGAATGAGGACTCAAGTGAAGACCTTCTACAGACTAAAAATTATTCGCAGGCCACAATGCGAGCATGGCTTAAGTCAATATGCGACTTTGAAACAAGCATCTGATCCGTTGTTCATTCCCGCTTGGGCGACGTCACAACTTCGTCTGATATTTGACTCCAGAATTTCGCCTCTAACCTAACCTTCCTAACCTACAAAAGGATTGATTGAAAGATGATTATTGATACTATTGATTAAATTGATTAGAAGGAAATGTTTCACATCAATACGCACACTCTACAGATTTTTAGGTTAGGTAAGTTAAAATGTGAAATATAAACGATGTGCGGCACATTTCAGGACAAAATTGAGTTTCAATAATTTACTGACCTTGAAAAGCAGTGACGATCTTGCACATAAATAAACTCACTACTTGATTTTGATGCATATAATCAAAAAGTCTTCCTATTTTCGCTTACCACAGCGTTGTTGATTCCCGCTTTGGCGACGTCACACCTTCGTCTAATTTCCGATTCTAGAATTTCGCCTCTAGAGGACTACAAAATATTTTCTTCTTGATCTTCTTTTTAGCCAATAAGATCTTACTACATTACTTAGCTTAATACGGCTAATTTCAAGATTAATATTTAAAACTAAGTCTCAATAATGTTTCCCTTTAAGTCTTATACTTATTAGAACTTATTAAAAGGCAATCTTCATGCTTCAATTTAGCTATCTGCTTAATTTGAGCCCAAAATAAAAACAAGTCCAACATGAATTTAAGACTTTTTTTTTCTGTGTATGTAATGGCCAGGTATATCTATGACGTCATGATTTTTGCCGGTATAGGCTACAAAAATAATGTATTATTTCAGGAAGCGTTTCAGGCAAGTGGCACTAAAATCAAACCATTGGTGGGAACCTAGAATCGTTTTTGTTCGCACTGAAAATAACAGGATGAATTTATCCTCTTCAAAAATAGGACGCGAAAGGAATACCTTGAAAAAAGAAATCTCTAGTTTTTACAGTATAAATATACAAATAGCTATTACATGACTATAAGCTGGAAAAGGGGGAATTTAGGCTCCCTCCACAGGTCTGAAAAAAGCCGTATTCATGCTTGTGTTACACAAAATAGAATAAAAATGATAGATATATTACTATATTCTCCAATAGAATTAACGATGACCGCCAAAGTGAAAAACAAAGTACAGACCATTCTCATTTTCGCAAAGTAGAGAACAAACTGATTAATGTTTCAATTTTATGTCTTTGAAATTAGTCAATTATGCACTTAAAAAAAAGTTTCTTTTACTCAAAAAAATTTCTTTAGATCAAAGAAACATATGTATTGGCTCTCAGTCAAGCCAATTTGTCTTTGAATTAAAGAAATATTTTGGTCGCCTTTCTTTTGGTGGTTAAACAGAATATTTCACTGTTTGAATGACAATTTTTCTTTAACTTGAAAACAAAATTCTTTAATTGAATACAAATTTTCTTTTATTTAAAAGAAGGTTTCTCTAATTTGAAAAAAGCTTAATTTCATTTTACGAACGTATTTATTTAATTTAAAGAAGTTTATATTGTTTCAATGGCAATTTTTCTTTAATTTAAAAAAAAATTTACTTCACTGAACCTAAATATTTCTTTAATTTCAAGAAATATTTTATCAGGATAGTTAGTTAGTTTTAGGACGGGCCAGGAGCCCATGGAGAGCCCCTCTGGCGCTCAAGCTATAAAGCCTATTGCGTCACACCCTTACTTATTCGCTCTCAGCAGTTGACCCCAGACCTCTTAACGAAGCCTAGTATGTCGCCTACTGGTAGCGTTGTAAATTCCTCTGGTCCCATAAAATTGGCCCCGAGAGTCTGTTGCCTGAGCCCAGCTAATGCCGGGCACTGACCTGATACATGCAGGGATGTTTCATCATGCCTGCCGCATCTCCTGCACTCTGTCGTGGGGTTATACCCCATTTTGTGCATATGGTCGTTTAAGTGGTTGTGTCCAGGTAGTATCTGTACCACTGTCCTTATATCTTTCTTGGGTAAACCCAGGATTTCCCTGGCTCTGTCCATCCTATGGGTATGACCCAGGATGGATTTCGCCTGATGGCAACCCTGGATTTGCTCCAAGTATTCCCGGTGTTTTGCTCGGGTCCAGCTATTAATGGCCAAATCGATACAGCAAGACGCTATTCCCAGTACCGGTGCTGGTCCTATGTATTCACTTGCTGCGCCACGTTTTGCCAACTGGTCCTCCTTTTCGCTGCCCTTGATCCCTGTGTGCCCAGGAACCCATATGTGAGCCACATTGTTTCTTTCCGCAAGTTGTTTTAATTTTTTTTTTGCATTCCCAAACCAGTTCTGATGTAATGTCTGGCTTCCCTATTGCAGTTAGTGTCGCTTGGCTGTCGGAACAGATCGTAATCTGTCTTCCAGCAGCGTTTCCTTCTATTAGTGTTTCAGCACAGCGAAGGACGGCCAGGACCTCCGCCTGAAAGACAGTAGCGTGTCGACCAAGTGGTATCCCTATCCCTTTCCCACTCTTGCTGTCATAAATTCCTGCTCCTGACCCTTCCTCACCCCTGGAGCCGTCTGTATACCAGATTTCCCCTTGGAGGAGCGTGTTACCATTTGCTTTCCACAAATCTCTGCTTATGATGCAGACTCGGAAAGCTTTGGCAAAGTTGAAGCGTTTTGTTATTTTATCTTGCCTCATCTGTAGAATCGGCAATGCACTGAGATCACTCGGGAGCATAGTGTGCCTAGTCCCCCGAGTCCACTTATTTGCTCTTGCCAGACGACCCATCGCATGTGCCGCTCTAGCGATTATCGCGACATGTGGGGGTTCTTCACAGAGCATGAATCCTATCGCCGCTGTGGGCGTAGTCCTCATTGCTCCAGTCAAAGCCCTAAATGCTAGCGTTTGTAATCTTCGCAGCCTGTCCTGCATTGTTTTAACTTCCGCCCGTGGCCACCAAACCACGGCCGTATGTAGGATCCTGGATTTTAGAACAGCAGAGTAGAGCCATGCAAGCATTTCAGGCCCTAGTCCCCACGTCAACCCAAAGGCTCTCATGCACGTCCAAAAAGTCATGACAAACTTCCTGCATTGGGTCTCCAGGTGCTTTGCCCAGTTCAGCTTGCTATCTAGGATTACTTCCAGATATCTAACCCAATCTGAAAACGTCAGCCTCCCACCACAAAATACTGGAGTGTCAACTTTTGTAATTTTGTAATTTTTCGTGAAAATGACCAGGTTGGTCTTTTCAGGATTTACTGAGATTCCTGAGCTATCGCGCCAGAGCTCTAAAATGCGCAGCGCCGACCTCATAAGACCCATCAGCGTCTCCAGATGAGCCACAAAATAAATTTAGCCTCCTTATTAAAAATATTACTTAAGTCCAATCGTGTATTAAAAATTCCAAAATTTAAATCTATTTTATTTTTATTTTTTATCTTTATTTTTTGTTTCATGAAAATATTATTTTGTTTGAAAATTTTTTTAAAAAATCGTTTCATTACTTATCGCTAGTACAAGAAACTTTTTTATGATCTTCTGACAAATTTCCCGGTAATCAAATATGAATTCATAACATTTATTTATCTGGTTAATAAAAATTCACGTACGATCTCTTTCAGAAAATTAAAATTTATGCTAGGTCAAAGTTTTTAAGTCAAACAATTTATTTGAAAAATTTTGGTACATTTTTCGAAAAACGTGACATAAAAAAATTAGAACTTTCAAAAAAGTTAATAGAAATTCTAAAAATCAATCTCTTCTCGAAATTGTTTGCTTATATATTATTATATTTTCGGAAAATAGCCGCAAAAAGAAAAACTCAAATTTTCGGTTTAGACTTTTGCGATAAGTATACATAAAGTTTTTTCCAAATCAAATAAATAAATAAAACTGATCAATTATCCAAGAAAAAAATAATAAAAATAGCTCTGTTTGAAACTTGACTTGTAAAAATTATTCTGGAAATGGTGACCTTGGTATTGACCCCCAAATTAAGCACTAGAATTTCATCTAATCGTGTCAAAGCAAGCCGATCAAATATATGTGTAATTAAATTGAAATTTTGGAGTTAATAAGTGTTACTATCGACATATAACACCTCTTTTTGTATGAACATTAGTCACTTTTAGTCACTTTTTACATCAAATTGGTCACTTTTGTCACTTTTTTGAAGTGCATTAGCTGTGGCAGCCCTGGTTATGCTGTGTGTTTGAAGTAAAGTATGTTTTATTTGTGGAAGTTGTACTCAGTGCAGGAAGGTGTTCGTGTTTTCAGTTCTTGCTTCGCTAATGAAAAATGACAAGTTACTTATCTCGTTATGAGGAGGCGTATCCCTGGAGCAGTGCTGATCCACAGGACAGAAAATCTGCACGATGCAAGTGGTGCATCAAATCATTTAAAATAGACACCATGGGAAGAGTTGCCTTTGCCAGTCACGAGAAGGGGAAGAATCATCAAAGGAACGCTGCGGTACAGCGAACAAACATACCTATTTTGAATTACTCCGGAGGCGTCAACCAAAAGAGCAGTGGTATGTAACTTTATTATCTTTCCCTCAGGGTTAGCCTGAAAGTGAAGTACAGCTCACAGACCTATCTCAAGACGAGAATGAATGCCAATTTTCTCTTGAGCTTGACAAGATCCCATTATTTTCGCAGTTCCTGAATGGTCCTTAAAATCAGCTTTTCTTTTTTTGTTTCTTAACCAATCTTCAAATTTAAATTCTGAAAAAACTAGAAGTTGCAATTTTTTGTAAAAATTATTTATTTTTGCTGTTTTTCTACAGAAATTCGTAATGTTTGGTATTTTTTAAATGCAAATTCGAAATTTTCGTTATTTTTTGTCAAATTTGATTTCTAAAATTATTCTAAATTGGAACATATCGGAAAGTACTGTATCACTGTATCCCCTAAGAAAGTTTCAGAACTATAATAGGGGCGCTAAACATTATTATCCTTTTGTCCTGACAGATTCTCAAAAGGGAGAACCAGCCAGGAAGGGCTCGGACCCAGATGATCCCCCGGCTTATGACAACTCATGCCCTGACCCAGCTCAAGAGTCAAGTTCTGTTCCTGCTGTTATGAAGAGATATCTATTGGGAGAGAAAGTGATGTCCGCTGAAATTCTTTGGGCGTTAGAAACGATTTCGACCCATGGCTCTTTTCGAAGTGCAGGTTCCAGTGTGATCCTTTTTAAAATCATGTTTCCGGACAGCGAAATTGCAGAAAAAATGGAAATGGGGCGAACCAACTTAGGTTATTTAATAACGCATGGCCTTGCACCTTATTTTTTAAAGGAGCTGGTAAACACTGTGAGCGGTAGCTCGGAAATAGTTGTCGGTTTTGATGAAACCTTAAATAAAATCTCCCAAATTCAACAAATGGATATTGGAGTCAGATTCTGGGGTGGTGAGCAAATTGAGGTGGCGTCAAGATACGCCAGGTCGGCTTTCCTCCCATCCACCCGAGCCCAGGATTTACTCCCAGGACTAAAACGGTGCTTCGAAAACAGTCCTACTTTGCTTGGAAAGATAACTCAACTTTCTATAGATGGCCCCAATGTCAATTGGAAGCTCTTCAATGATTTGTGTGCTGAGTTGCGAGAACAGCGAGGTGGGTCATTTTCTCTTTTGAACATTGGTAGCTGTGGCTTGCACATCGTCCACAATTCATTCAAGGGCGGGATGAAGAAGACGAATTGGCAGTTGGATGGATTTTTGTTCTCTATCCACAATCTTTTTAAAGATGTTCCCTTGCGCCTCGCTGACTTTACAGCCGTTACGGGGTCAGACCTGTTTCCTCCTGAAATTCTGTACCGTGCGGTGGGTAGAGAATCTCCGTGTCGCCGAGAGGGCTTACACCATGTTGCCATACTCAAAGACGTATGTGAAGGCAGTGAAACACCAGTCAGAGAAAAAACTTGAAGAAAGTCATCCAGACTTCAGGCGCAGTTTTCCAGCAGTCTCGAAATCAAAGACTTTTGCAACTGTCGCTGAAGCCGTAAATGACCCCCTGTTAGGCCCTAAACTGTGTTTTTTATGTCCTCTGCTGCGGCGGTAGAGCCTTACCTGAAGGAATTTCAAAGTGAAGCACCAATGGCACCATTCCTCTATGATGAACTCACAGAACTCAATAAGTCTCCAAGTTGAAGCAAAATCTCTTACAAAGGTGGGGCTATGTGACAAAAATGTGCTTCCTGCAGCTAGAGTGGACATTGGCTTCTCTACAAAAGCGGCAATCAGGACCGCCAGAACTGCTCCAACTATTTCTGATCAACAAATAATGCTTTTTCGGAATAATTTCAGAGCTTTTTACGTGGCATTCCTCTCAAAAATGTTTGAACGCAGTCCCCTGGCGTATCCATTAACAAGGTATATCCTGCTTGAATCCAGAGGTAATTGCCAACTCCAACCGTGTCGCCCGAAAGCGTCTTGAATATTGTCTCGAGCAGCCAGTTGGGAAGGAACATGTCCCCGGTTCAGTAGCAGACAAAGTTAAGGATGAATACGTTAAACTGTGTTCTAGTCCATCATCTGCAGCATCATTTTCTGCGTATTGTAGACGTGAACAGCGCCTCGATCATTACTGGAGAGATGTAATTAGCAAGCATGGAAAGGACCTAGCTAATCTCCTATGTTTTGTGAAGAAGATTCTCGTTCTCTTGCACGGAAATGCCACCATGAAGCGCGGTTTTTCCGTGAACAAGGAGTGCTTGGTAGAAAATCAGGCAGAGAAGAGTATTGTTGCTGAACGCCTGGTCTACGATGCCATTTTGAAATCTCAAAAAGTCTCATTCATTACGCCCGAAATGCTCGGAGCAGGTACCAGGAGTATATGGAAATGAAGAGACAGGAAAGAAGTGAGAAGGATGCAGAGAAAAACCGTAAGAGGGAATCTGCTCGCATAATAAAAGGATTGGAAACGAAGAAAGTCAGGCTGCTTGCTGATGCTCAGAAAGAGGCAGCAATTATTGAAGAGAAAGTAAAGGAACTTGCCAAGTAGTTTAGTTGCGTGGGTGCTGGCAATGAGAATACTTTTTTCTAGTCTCGGAATCCTGATACTCATTGTGATTAATATGGGATCATTGTCGACTTGTTCATGCTGCTACGCGTCAGTAGTGTCGAGAGAAACTTTTATTTTGAGATAAAATATTACTACGCACTTTTTTACTTTCCATGTTTCATTTGTGATTTCTTTGTGATCATTGCGTAGTTATTGGTTTCTATGCAACAGTAGTGGCGAAAGATATTATTATCTTGAGTACAAACATGTACTTTTTCATTTTCTACGGTGAGACTGAATAAATAAGTTAAACTGTTTTGTTATCTCGAATAGACTCAGCCAAAGTCTGAAGTCGAAACAAAAAATTGGTAAAAATCAAAAACGTGTAATTACCAACACAATCTTTAAAAAAATATTTTTCTTTAGATTTACATAAAATCTATAAATCTCTATGGATCGGGAAATTATTTTTTTTTCTTTCTAAAAGAATATTTTTAGATTCATCTAGTTCTGACTCTTACTACTGAAAGGTTTACAACTTCTTAGGACCAAACGAAAGTGTTTTAGAAAACGTTGAATTTTTCAGAAAGTACATGAATTTTCAACGAAAAACTATCAATTTTCATCCGAATAGTTAAATTTTCTACTTTTTTGTACAAAAAAGATGAATTGAAAGAAACATGAATTTTCAACCAAATAGTTACATTTTCAACTAAAAAAGAAAAATTTTCAACCAAACAGTGGAATTTTTATTTAAAAAAGATGAAATTTCCACCAAAAATGGAATAGTTCAATTTACAGTAAAAAAAAGATACTTTTTTCAATAAAAAAGACGAATTTCTAACAAAATAGTTTAATTTTCAACCAAAGAGATGAATGTTCAACTAAAATGCTGAATCTTGAATACAAAAATTCAGTTTTTTAACGAAAGAGTTCCATTTTTACATTTTCAACCATAAGGATTAAGTTTTAACCAAAAAGATTAATTGTATACCTAAAAAGGAAATTAAAAACAAAATACATGAGTTTTCAACAAAATACTTAAATTTTTAATCAAAAATGGGATAGATTAATTTTCAGTTTAATAATATAATTTTAAAGAAGAAGAACGAACTTTCAACAAACTACATGGATTTTCAAGACACAAAAAATGTCTTTGTAACAAAGTTGTGAAATTTTTCGAAAAATATGTAACCAAATAATTAATACTTTAAAGAAAAAAGATGGAATCACAACCAATAATGAAAAAGTCGACTTTTCAACCCAGGAAGATTTTTCACTTAAGAGAGAAAAAAAAATGCAACCAAACTGTTGAATTTTGAAACCAAAAAGGTGAATCATCTACAATATGATTGAAGTTTCAACATCCAAATATAAGTTTCCAACCTGAAAATATAAATTTCCGACTGAATTTTAATTTTCGACAAAAGTAGGTGAATTTTCAAAACAAAAATGAATTTGTTAAAAATTTGTTGAATTTTTAACAAAATAATTAAATTTTTAGCGAAATCTGTTTGCTGAGTTTTTATGCTGGCTTCCTTGTTCTCAGTTCAACCTTTGGCTGATTTTAAACAAAAAAAAAACTTTTGTTCTAGATCATAATAGTATATTATACTTGTATTAATTGAAAAATAAATTTCATAACATAAATTTTTTATCAATACTTAAAGCAATAAAATATTCAGATATTACCCATTTCTGCGTCCTCGGTTTCCACTTGGATTTGGATTTTATTAAAAATTAGGCCTTGATACATGCTTAACTTAGATACTCACACATTTATAAAATACTATAATAATTATGTTGGAAAAATTGTCAGTAAGTGAGTGATTACCGGCATTGTTCCACGTTGTGGAAATGAGGTTAGGAATCATCATACATGTAACTACATTACAATAAAATAGAGGAAATAATACTTACAATAAAATTGTGGAATTTTTTCGGCGAACCCCCAATCCGCCAACACGTCACAAGTTCCCTTATCCATAATAATTAGCACTTGAAACGAAGCTGATCGACATAAACCAAACGTGACGGAGCGTCCCTGAGTCACATGTCGATTGACAAAATCATTTCTTTGATTTAAAGAAATTGTTTTTTTCATTCAAAGTGCTGAACTCAAAAAGATTACTTGTTTGATTTCCGTCTGCAATTTCTTTGAATCAAACACAAAAAGAGAATGATAATAGAGAAATAAATCCTTTTAGATACCACTAATGTTGATACCATATGCAATTTAATATGAAAAGCTATGTTGCATAATATGTTGTATTGCCAACAAAAAAGTTTAATTTTCAACCAACCAAGATTTTCTACCAAAGGGATAATCAATGTCATTATCATCGTGGCCCGCCATATTGGATTAAAGCCAGTAACCGTGGGAACGTGGGATGCTTGGACTGTGGTTGGTGATAGGTACGTTGGAAATTCCTGGTAAAAATCTGATCGGACCTGTAGTTGTTGTCTTTGATCTCGGTTTTGACAGATGGAGGTTAGGTAACACGAAAACAGAATTTACAGAATAAATAATCTAAATGAACAATTTCTGACGAGTGCTCCCGGCCGAGGTGACTTCCGCTCTTGGTCTCGATGGATTCAAAATTTTAAAATACATCTAATATGGATATCAATTTGAAGTGACAGGTAAGTCAAACTTTAACCTGTCACAGTATCACAGAACAAATAGGAAAAATTCTTAACAAACACAACATCCAAACAATATATAAACCACGTGCGAAAATAGGACAACTTCTAAACAATCCTGAAGATAAAAAGGCACTTTCAGTGATCCGAGTGTATATAAAATCCCTTGTTCTTGTGGCAAAATCTATATTGGAGAAACCGGCAGGGCGGTGAGCCAACGTGTAAAGGAACATGAGAGTAAAGTCAGGCAAAAACATTTCACGCAATCAGCACTAGCTGAGCATCATATTGAAATAGGACATATAATTTTATTTAACAAAACAGGGAAAATGGATATAATACCAATCCACGTGACCACTTTCGAAAAAATTAGCCAATTGGATTTTCTTGAGCGCTTAACCTTCGGCAGTTTTGGGGAACCGCACAACCTACATCATTATCAAACTCGCATTTGCTACTGACCTCGCTCTGCCGTCGTCTTTCCCCTACATTCATTGTTTTCACGAAATTGAGCACTTAGCGCCGTGTAGCTCCATTTTTCCTAACTTTTTTCCGGATCTTTTATTAGACCCTTATAATCTACATATTTACCAAGTTTCAGCCAAGTCCACTGAAAGCCATTTTCCCATGCATTTGGTGCGGGGTCCTTTGTAGATCTGTTACGGATGCATAACTTTTTTGTTAATTTTTTCTTGTATCTTGTATAGTTTGACCACAAAATGGAATTTCTTATTTTCCATTATTTTTGTTGTGCGATCCACATTAAAATTTTTGGTTTTTTACAAAGATTCAAAAAGTTGTTATGATAATCTTCTAGGGCTTTGAAACAGAAACGTTTTTCTTCTTTTGCCTTTTTTCATATCGTGCGTTGTTTGGCTTATGGCATTTTTCAGTTAAATTTGTAGATCTTTTTGAGATGACAATTTTTTTAGATCATATTCTATCTCATACTGCACAATTTAGCCGGAAAATTGAATTTTTAACAAAAAACGACATTACTCGGATGTCTTGGGAGCCTTTTGTTGTCGGTATGCTTGAGTTTAGCTTGAAGACGAAAAATGAAGTCTCGCTGGCGATGGCGGCCGGAAGTGAGACATACACTGATAGAAATAATAATGTTGATTTAACCATATGATTGTTGGTTGAAAAATTACGAGTATATTTATAATATAATACGTGTAATTCAATGATAAAGAGTAGGAAATGCACTTACTGAAATATGGTAAATACAAGTTACTTATATTTGTGGTACAAAAATGTAATATTTGTGTTGCTATTGTATGAAATGTGTAATTCTATTAAACATTTGCTTGAGGGAACTATCTCTGAAATGTTGTCGTCTACTTTCGTAATCAGTGTACAAAAACGTCTGTGATATATCTTGGCTATGTCTCGGATTGAGACTCAGCCAAGTCGAATTATTTCTACTCGGGTAGGCTTGGTATGTTAGGGATATTTTTACAGTTATCGATCGCTGATTTAAGACTAAAAGTTTATCGCATATTATTAAGCCTTTATGTTTGAAATTTTGCTACATAACCTAAAAATTACATGGAATTGATTCTTTGGAAATAGGCTCTATTAAATCTTGTCAAATGCTTCTTAGGGCATGTGACACAGCTAAATACCTACCTTGCCGACCTCACTTTCTCAATTTTCCACATTTTTTTCTGAACCTAAGAACTTTTTTTGTAAATAAAATATCGGGCAGAAACTTTGGAATATGTATGAGAAGACAATAAACAACGTTTACGTACTTTATTCTAGGAGGAATTTCGCAAAAAATTATTTTCGACGAAATTAAAACTGGGTGCTTTTTTTGTAATTTTTTGAACCAAAAAACTTTTTTTATAAGTAAAATATCGGCTTCAAACTTTGGGAAATGGAAGAGCCGACAGTAAAGTACGTTTATGTACATCATTTGAGTATAAAAGATGCAAAAAGAAATATATTCCAACTAAATGTCAACTCCAATAGCCAGTTCGGTCGGTATTTGCAATGGGCATGAAAATGCGAAGTCTGGCGGCCACTAAACGAAGCTCTATCAGCTGGCTCGTCTACACGATGTCAAACTGTCAAAGATTGATGATGCGGTGTTCTTACACTAATATTTGTTAAAAGTTGTGTCCAGCATAAAAGTTGAGTGAAATGTGTTGTTTCAATGTTGAATTACGTAAGTATTGAAATCGTAACATGCACTGGCAAAGTTCTTTTTGTTTGTATTTCGTTACATAACCAACAAGAACCGCACTTCACTTGCTTTTAAAATTAGTTCCCAATATTTTTGTCTTACAACACTAATACTCCTAAAACTGAATTACTTCAGTCCAAAAAAATAATTGACAACAGTAATGTTAATAATTGTGGTCAATATATGCATGTTGTAAGTCTTTCAAATACAACACAAGAACCTAACCTATGAGCATTTTCACAACAATATTTTTTTGCTATAATCTGCCAACGCATTGTACGATCTGAATACTTATTATACCGTTATTATACTTGAAACAATATATTTCATCAGCTTCTATGCATGAAACCACTTTTAATAACTCTCCCGAATGCGACTTTCATATTTTGCCCTGGAGAATTATATGGGAATGGACTAAAAAAATTAGAATTTGCATTGTCCACCAAATGCTTGAATTTTCAAGCCTAAAAAGATGATTTTTTTAGACGACAGGTAAACTTTCAACCCGAAAAATGAATGTGCGACAAAAAAGTTCATCTTCAGCCAAGAGCCAATTTTAAACTAAGAAATATGACTTTTCTGCCATAAAAGGTGAACTTTCAATCCAAAAGAACGAATTTTCTACGAAGCAGTTGAATTTTCGAATAGCTAAGATCAATTTAACAAAATAGTTGAAGTTTCAACAAAATATTTGGATTTTTTACCACAAGACAAATTTTCAGTAAATTCATAAATTTTTAACCAAATACTTGAATTTGAAATAAAAAAGTGGTTTAAAACCAACAATCAAATAGTTAAATTTTCACTTAAAAAAAAATGGTACTCTACAATAAAAAAAATCAATAATCAACCCGTTGGATTTCACGAAAAAAGACGAATATTGAACAAAATAGTTGATAAAATAATTGTTATAGAATCCATTTCAAATCAAGCAGATTGTACACGGGAAATCGCAGAATCTCAAGGAGACGAAATAGGTTTTTTTTCAGAGGAAACTGAGCGATACGTATTATTCCGATTTCGAAAACCACCACCTGTCATAGAACATTTAAAGAAAACCTTCTGCGGTGCCTTCAATTAAAACCGCAAAAAAAAAAATAATAATAATAATTAAAACAAACTCATTCCCAAGACTATAACTAATATTATTTTTGCTGCAGTAATATTCACAACCTCCAAAAACTACCCCTACCACATTGAACGAACCCCGTCTCGACTGCCTTCGTCTAAAATCGTCAAAACATTTTAAAATAAATAAAAATCACAAGAAACGGATTTGCAAGAATGTAGTAAATATACTTATATCCACAGAAATATCCAACAACGCTCAAGAACTACCCCTACCACATTTAACGAACCCCGTCTCGACTACCTTCATGTAACATCGGCAAAAAATTTTGAATAAATAAAAATCACAAGAAACGCATTTAAATCCTTATAACCACATAAATATCTAACAACGCTCAAGAACTACCCCTACCACATTTAAAGAATCCAGTCTCGGCAGCCTTCATCTAAAAATCCAAAAAAATTTCGAATTCATAATAATCACAAGAAACGCATTCCCGAGACTCCAGTTACTATTCTTCTGACCGAAGTAGTAGAATGTGGTAAAGTTAATTCTTGGAAATTGCTGAATATTACTTCATCAAAAGGAATATTAACGAGAATCTTGGGAAGGCAGTCGAGACGGGGTCTTTGGATATTTCTGTGGTTATAAGGACATTCACTA
>CAKNWW010000077.1:4632-15777 GCA_932074435.1 Andricus kollari
ATTTACGTTATGAAAAAGGATGTGGGATCACAAAAGCGAACGAGAGATTTGCGGGGTTCCCTAAATTAACCTATCTTTGCCTTTTTTTATCAGCTATTCTTGATTTCCAATATTATTTTACTTTCTCTTACTAATCTCGATTTTTCTTTAATTTCTGAATGTCCAGGATTATTTGTAATTCGTGGAATTTATCTCGCGAGTTTTCAAAAATGCATAATTTTGAATTGTAGATAAGACAATCTATTGGATGAGCTCCTGTATGTAGACAGGTTAAAAATCCAAATGAATTTCGATTCTTACAAACAAAATGAGCATTTTTAACTGATTTTATTTCTTAGATTAGCAACCATAACAAACAACCAGTCAGTTTTACTTTAGAGATAAGAGGAATGGATCCTTGAGCTCCCGTATGTAAACGGGTTAAAAAAAGATTTTCTTCCTTAAACTCTTGGTACTCCTCTAGTTTTCATTTATCGGCTTTATATTTTCTTTGAATCAAAAGATATCATCATCATTAAGTTGGGGCTTTTGAGAATTGGTTGTTGAGCTCCCATATGAGAATGGGTTAAAAAAGAACCAATTTCATCCTGCGCCAATTTAACATGTTAATCACTTTTTTTTTAAGTTAAATTTATTTATTTTCTATAGATTCCTGCGTATTAATTTGCTTTAGTGTTTTTTTATCACCTGAGTCCTCCTGGACATTCCCTAAAACATAAAATAAAAGTTATCGGCGCACCTAATTCGCGACCTGTCACTTTAACGCAGCTGGTTTGAATGGGAGAGATCCCGTCCTGGCGAAACCTCTTCTCTTGATCGGTACCAAGCGCAGAGTGATCTACCTCGATCAGTCCTCGTATCGAGTGGGTCTCTTTATTCATCGGACTCGTTCATCCCCTCTTTTGCATTAATGAATGCGCACGCAATTATCGATTTTCCTTCGATTCGCACTCATTTCACGTAATAGCTACATTCTTCAAATATATATGTAACCCTTTTAGTTATGAATTTATGAAAGGTCATTCAGTAGCGTACCCTAAATATTTGTCTCGCATTCTGAATGAATATTTTAACTTTTTATTATACAAATATTCTGAACTGCTTCACACCTTTTGTAGAAATTGTTATTTGACAAAAATTAAAACTTTCCATACCATGTCGCTTAAATTTCAATGGAATGAAACTTTTGATATTTATCAATTAAATTCGATGAATAGATTTCAAATTCATCCTGAAACTCTGAACCATCCACGAGGTTGTTTTTAATCAACGGAACAGTGTTATTTTCTTTATTGCAAAAATTTTGATTTTAGGAATTGAAATTACTTTTTAAATATATTTTTATCAAAAGCATTTTTTCATCAAAATTGACACGTAGTGTATGAAAAAATTAATAGAGTTTATAAAAAAGTAGAAACTTTGCTCTACCCAGATTATTTGTGCACATTTTTTTTTAATTTTAAGGCCCTGAAATGTATTCAAAGTTTCTCCTCCCGGTTAGGACAAAAAACGTCATATTCATTCGATTTTAAATAACAATGGCTTATTTTATTCCCTGATCGAGTCTTTACTATATCTTTAATGTTTTTCTAGATATTATTTTATTTAAGGATTAGTAAAGTCATTCTTAATGATTCATTCTGCAAATCATTTGAAATAATTAAAATTAACAGGATGCGTGAATAAAGCAAGACAGAATAGATTTAGTGTGTGTAAATAGTTCGTTTTCGGCATTTTAAAGACAAATAACTTTTGAATGGGTTACCTTGGTCGAGGTTGCAAAACATGTTTACAAGTTTCACAATTACCTTGTTATTTTTTCAATAAAGTAATAAAAATTCTTACGTTTTCAAAAACTGAAGAAATAAATAATAATATTTTCTGAAAAACGCAACCTTTTTTATTCTTCCCAAAACATTTGAAAATTTCAATCAAATAGAAGAAAGGCTACCTCTATCAGCTTTATGTAGGCTAAAGCATTTTAACAATCCATTACACGCTCTGTATCTGACAGATACATAGCTGACCATTTTTCATTACTGGTTATGCACATGGAGCGGGACGTCGTCCCCCTCCCTCCTATTCCTCAAGCTTGAGTTGCTCAACGGTTTTTGTGTTGGTGGTTGTAAAGTTGATCGTGACAGTAATGAAAATGATTCAGAGTGAGATTCTCTTAAAGCAAGAGGTTGTGGTGGATATTTGTTTTTTTAGCATATTTTCATTATCCACTTGGATTGACGAGTAAACATATAATATATATGTTTTATATTATATTGTATATTATATGTCTGTTTTTTATATTTATGGCTTTCTCTATTTGTCTGTGCACCTTTTCACCTGGGAAATGCGAAAAATTCAGTTTTAGTATTTATTTTTTCAATTAACCGATTGTGCATCTCACAGATACGACGCGTGCACCGGTGTTCCGCCAGGGGGCGCGTGCAATGGAATGTTAAGGTAGCAAGAATTTTTAAAAAAAAATATAACTTTCGAATTTTTCTTGTAAATTATGCAAGATATTGCCTATATAAAAGTAACCAGATCGCTTCTTCATGAAAGTGAAAATTTTTAACAAAAATTGGCAAAAAGATAATTGGGTGTTTTTTAGGAAAATCAATTTTTAATATTTTCACAAAATCCGCGGCCATTTGGTTCGTTTTATTTCATTTTTTATTCTTGTCGGTAAATTCTAAAATAAGGCAATGAAGGCTATCAAAATCAAAAAGCGAACAATGAATTTCTCATTTAGATCAAGAATTTTGTTTGCAAATGGAAAAAATATGAATCGACTAATTTCTTCTAAAAAAATATATACATATATTTCGTTGCTGAGAGATACTGCGACTTTAAGTGTCGAAGAAGCCTTATTTGAAATGGATTCTGTCATACATATGTTCAAATATTCTAATTTTCAGTCCATTTTTTTAATTTTCAAAGTTTTTTCAGAATGTGGTGAATAATTGAAACAGCTGAAATCATTTTTTAAATTCATCTCTTATGGTAAAAATTTAATCTTCTTTAGAGTAAAAATGCAACTGTTTGGTTAAAAATTAATCGTTTCTGGATTTAAAATTAACATCTCTTTTAGATCAAATATCAACTATTACATTTTTCGTTGTGAATCCATCCTTTTAGGTTGAAAATTAATTTGTCGAAAATTCAGATTTCTTAGGTAAAAAATATACGCGAGATCCCGTGACTACAACTTTTAAAACAAAATTCTACGATACGCAAAGCTTTTGGAAAAAGAATTATTTTATATTAGTTGGTGTTTCTCTGTATGGACCTTAGGGTGCAATAATCAAATTTGTTTAAACTTGGTAATTAAAAAAATGGAATTATTGTTATATTCTAATTCAAAAATTGCTTGAGACAAAAAAAATAATAATCGTGTTTGTTTTACAGAGTACTTAAAATTATCGATATGATATTATATTATTATATATTTACCAATAGAATCGAGGAAAATGGTAAAGGTGAGGAACAGAGTATTTCCGATGATCCTCATTTTTTCTTGCAGTAGGCGACGGTAGACGACAGTAAATGATACTGATTTACGGAGAAAAGGAATTTTCTGCAAGAAGCTTCTGTATATATTTCTAGGAGCCTCGCTATATTCGACGTAGCCAATTTTTGACTCCCCCTATTTGATCTCCTGCCCCACCGCCCCAAGAAAATATCCACGTCGTATATGGACGGCCGCTAGTCACTAACTCAATTGATATTTTTAATTTAAGCCGGGCGACAAACATTTCTTTAATTAACAGTAAAGTGTTATCTGAAACTCTTATTCTTTTCTTGATAACCTCCGTGTAATAGAACAAATATCAATATTCGAAAGATCATATGAACGTACACTGACAGTTTAAACGAAGGTTCCCGAAAAAAAGATTTTCATTTGTCCAAGGTTATCTTTGCCGCGGGTTTTATTATTCTACACAATTTTATGATGTATTCATATAATAACACTTATTGCTTTTTTTATCAATAATTATAATTATAATTATTATTGAGAGATACGTAATTTCACAGAAAAAACTTAGTTTAATCTTTGCCCGGATTTCGGGGTAAAGATTCCCTGCAATAAAAATAAATCCATGTGGGTAAACTTTACCCGCACATCTCGGGTATTCTTCTGTGTTTTCCCACGTTTGGTGAGTAATTCTCAATGTTTACATCGAAGACCTTGTAAACATCATATCGTCTGCTTGCAACCAGCAACACGTCGCATCTTTACATCCAAACAGCTTCACTCAAAATCAAATTACTGAGTGATTTCTTTCGTTTTTCGTTTGCAAATAGATAATAGTTGGCTCGGACGAGCAATTTCACCAACAATTTTGCATATACAGCTATTTTGCCAAGCAAATTTGACAACTCTTAAACATCGCCACGGTCTCTGAAGATAAATGGTAGTCCATCTGACATGACAATGCATAGTTTACGACGGAATATTTCTAACAGAAAATTCTGAGGAGGGATGGAAAGGTGTAATACCTGATATAATTTACATGGCCACTTCCTTTGAGGGCCCTTTCACACGATTGCAGATCCGCAAGTTGCGGACTTGCGCAACTCATGAGTTAAAATTCTCTCCCTCTCTATTTTACGTACGTCCTTGAAAAATAACAGAGTCATCAATTTGTGTCGTGATTCGCCTCCACCTTCCAATTGGTTCCACAGTTTTCATCATTATAGCCAGCATTACGACTCATTAAGGCCTCTGTTAAAAAATTCAATTCCTCTCGCTTTAACGTGTGAGGATAGTATGAATTTTTAGAATAATAGCTTATTCCACTGGATTCACTGAGATGAAGAGAATTTGGTAAATTGCGCTTTTATAGCAAATTTACACCCTGAAGCACGGTATGCCCGCTACAATGTATTTCGCGGGGGTACTTAGAGATTGTTGCGAGGCGTATCATCGACACCTGGAGGACTTAGCAAGAACGGCAACGATTCCCCCTTCCGCTGGGCAAAATGTTTTTTTAGGTAAGGCTTACTTTTAGGATAGTCTCATAAGAGCATCAAACTGGGCGCAAAACGTCAAATCACTAGACACGTCAGCCAGTAAAAGTATTTCTGTGTATTAGTAGAAGAATATCATTGGCTGAAATATCTAGTGATTTGACGATTTACGTTTTGTGCCAAGTTTGATACTGACATGAGATGCCATTGCTAATGCTAACCAACACATTTCGATGGCACATCAGTGCCACCTAGGGGAAATTGCAATTATTATTTTTCTTTCGCCACTTTGCCTATGGGAGTGGGCTTACCAGGGTTACACGGTTACGCGTAACTCGAACTTTTGTACGTATAATACGTATTTTACGTATTATACGTAAAAAATGTAATAAACATAGAAAATGGCGGACTGAAAGAGAAAGACGATTCTTATCGTTCTCCATCTCTTTCACTCCTGTGGGCTTTCATACCCTCAAATGGAACTTCTGCAGTCAGGTTGAATGCCGGCACCCGGGGGAATACGCAGAGGGTTCTTGTGAATAGAGCCGCCATGTTGCGGAGTGCCCGTCATGATTAGTTGATGCGTTGAACCGTTTTGGACTCGTTGAGTTAGCTTTAATTTAAAAAAAAAGATGGAATCGGATAAAAATTGTAGGCTCTGGATCATTTTGAACCCCAATTTCCTAATTCGCCGCACTGTGTGTCCCCTCGAAACCATTGTGTATTACACACTAAGTGCCAACAATGCTGGGTCTTTCTAGCTCATACGTCTAGGTTCGCAACCAATCAGATATGCCATAAACCAACAAGGTCCGCTAAAAGGCACCCTTAATAAAGACGTCATACTTTTATCTAACTTTATATTTTTCACCAATAAGAAATATCTTTGCAGACGGAGAAAATACTAAAGTAAGATAAATGTATAACATCATCAAATGGTAGAGTAAAAGGAAGGAAGTTTATTCGGGTGCTCACTGACGATTGTACGAGAAAGTTTCTGTAGGACTTTATAATAATAATAATAATCAAAGAAATCCAGCTTCAGCAAAATGCATTTGACATATTGGGCTTTGACCATCTTAAGCCTGAGAGAAAAATAAGTTTTTTTCATTTTTGATGGTAGCTCTAAGAAATCATCCAGAGGCGCAGTCCAATAGAGGTAGATTAGTCGAATAGTGGAACAGTTTTGACCAATGAAGCGACTGCGAGAGCTTGTGCAGGGACATCATTGGTCAAAACTGTTCTACTATTATACTAATCTACCTCCATGGAACTTCACCGTCATTGGTCAAAATTATTCATTTCATGGTCTAATATGGCGATCCAAGATGGCCGTATATTGGTACATGAAAATTAGCACCAAAATGCTTGGCACTAATAAATTATTCCACTTGGTACACTTTTCTTATAATTAGTGCATATTGGTTTGACGGCGTATGACGTCATGCGCCATCGGTATAATCGACTTCCAGTAGAAACGTAACAGGAATTATCGTTCTGTGGCTCAAATCTTATCGAGAGAACTTCGTGCAACTTTATGTCTCTCGCAAATATTCCACTCATGAATGTGTAATGTACACAGAAGAAGAAGGAAGTGAGAAGCGAATTAAGAAAATGGAGAAAAGGAACAAGTAGTGGAGGAGAATATAGGAGAAAACAGAAGGAGTATACAGAGTTGTGTGATCAAAAAAAAGAGGAGGAAAATAAATGGTTTTAAGAAGAAGCGGAGAAGGCTACGACGGAAGAGGAGGTTTGGAATGTAGTAAATAGAGAAAAAAGAAGAAGGAAAAGAGTAAACCAGTATATTGAGATGGTAGAATGGAAACAATATTGTATGGAATTGCTAGGAGGGGTAGAGAGGCAAGTTAGGAAAGGAGGAAAAGATGGCAGGGAAACATAGATGAGATTCCAAATGAAGTCTGGAAATATTGGGGGACAGAATTAGAGGAATGGGCATTGGGAATGTGCAATATAGTATGGAGAGGAGAGGGGCGGCCAGAGTTATGGAAGGAAGGAATAGTGATACCAATAGTGGAGAAAGGCAAAGAGGAGGAGGTTAAGGATTATAGAGGAGTGAAATTAATGCCAATACTGTATAAAGCATATGGTGGACAATATATAGGTACCGAACTATCTGGTAAACAATAGGATTAAAAGGGCAAAATGGGCAATGATAGCATTGTTCGTGGGCTTAAAAGCGGCGTTTGACTCTTTAGACCAAGGCGAGAAAGAAAAAGTTATGATGAAAAAGGGAATACAAGAGGGATTAATAAGGAGTGTATTGGAAATTTTTAGGGAGACATAAAGCAAGGTAAAGTAGGAGAAAATGTAGGAGATAGCTTCTGGTTGGTGAGAGGAGTAAGGCAAGGATGTCCTCTGAGCCCACTTTTATTTAATTCATTAATATCAGACTTGGAAGAAGAAATGAATAGAAAAGGGTCGATATATACACTAGCATACGCAGACGATATAGTGTTGATGGCAGAGGATGAAGAGGGGATGGCGGGCTTGATTACAGGATTAGAGAAATAATTGGATGGGAAAAAGTTGAACTTAAATGTAGAAAAGACAAAGATAATGAGGTTTAGAAAAATAATAAAATAAATATAGCATAAGAAATTAAATGAAAGACATATAGTTTGTTAACTTAAGTGATAATATTAATATTACTGATCCATTCCCTTTGCCTACGAATTTTTGCCCATTTTTTTCTAGTTCCAGGAATTTAGGAAATGCGAAGAATAACACATTTATAGTTTTCCATATATTATTTTATCATAATTTCTATTAAAAAATACATTCAGAAATTTTGAAACGCTGAAATGCCTCCAAAATCTTTTCAAATTTCGCGTCGTTTGGCTCAATATTTGAATTTTTGATTTTCTTTGTAGTATGTTAGATAAATAAAACCAAAATGTGAAGTCCTATCAAAAAATAGTTTAAATAGATTTTGTAGAACTTTTGAAAGATATAATTGCCCCGTGAGACTTTTTCCCGGGTTTTGTGTTGTTTGTTTCAAAATTTAAAGTTTGGATTTTTTTTATATTATTTTCGATAAATAAAACCAAAAAATTACGCTTTATCAAAAAATGATTGAAGGAAAAATTATAGGTCTTTTAAAAATCTGCCATTATTCTGTTCAAATGTTTCACTAATCTACTCGTTTGGCTTAAAATTAGAATTTTCGACTAATTCATTTTCGATACATAAAAACAAAAAAATAAGTACTATCAACAAACTGTTAAAACAAAAATTGTAGATATTTTGAAGACCTTCAATTATTTTCTAAAATTTTCTCGCGCATCTCTCGTTCTTTGGCATGCATAAATTATAGAAAATTCCAAGAAATAAATAAACTTTTTCATTTTTTTGGTTCACAATTGAAGAATTTGCAATTGCAGATCTGCAAAATTATATGAATTCCAATCTTAAACCTTAAAAATCGAACCATTCTGCAATAATCATTAGAATTGCATCATTTTCTACAATGCACATTAAGTATTAAGGAGCCTTTAATTGAAGATATACAAAATTGAACAATTTTAAATAACAAATCATTAACAATTAAGGATTCATCATTCTGAACTTATGCATTTTTTTAAGATTTATTATTTAGAATTCTGTAATTTTGGTTATTTACATTTGAGATACCAACATAATCAAAATTTTATAAATGTACTTATACATTTTAGAATATAAAGAATTTTCAAGACTAGTCATCATGATTGTAGAACTTAAATCGCAATTTTTTTAAACTAAAGAGTTCTTAATTTTGACAATTTGCAATGAAAAATTATGTGAGTTTCTAATTTTACAATTAAAAATTCTGTAATTTTGATTATTCAAAGTCGAAAACATCTAAAACATCTGAACATCATTTGAAATTATCCAAATTCTTACCAATATTTTTGATAATTCTGTAAAAGTAAAAAAAAAATGGACTTAAACTTATTCCGATCATTCTCCTTTTTAAGAACTGCATATAAAAGGCTCAAAGACAAACAAATTTCCTTGATACGCCTGGCAGAATTTCAAATCAAAATTTATTTTTCAAGAAAATTAAAAAACAATCTAAATATATCTAAGGATTTCCTAATGACACAAAACAAATATAAAAGATTTAAAGGCATAAACAGAATATAAAATGTATTTGAAGTCATTGTTTAAACAATTATTTCTGTTATATTTAATTGATTATTGCATGAGTTTAAAAATAAGGAAAACCCGCGATTTTCTGGCTCTAGTTTAAGAAAAAGTGTCTAAATCCGATAATAAATCCTTAGAGAAATTCATCTTAACTTCTGTTATTCATCAATTAAATTCAATGAATAGATTTCAAAATCATTCTAAAAAGCTGAACTATCTGCGAACTTTTTTGTCATCAAATGAACAGAGTTATTTTTTTTTATTAAAAAAATTTTGATTTTGGAAACTGAAATTACCTTTTAAATCTTTTTTTGTTTGAAAAAAATGTTTTATTAAAATTGTAACGTAGTGCATGACAAATTAAAACAGCTTATAAAAAATTATCAACTTGACTCTACCAAGGTATAACGACTTTCCCAGTCTTATGGGACATAAGCTGGGGGGAGCATCGCTACAAAACGGCAGCGACAACGTAGGAACAGAAAATAGTTCAATACCTGTTAGGCGCCAAAAACCTCTTCGGCGTCACTCCAAAATATACACACAAACAAATTTACACATAAATGATCTCTTATAAAATGTCCCTAGCTCAGGAAGAGGGATTTCGTGGGGGCGAGAAAAGCACTCCAGAATTTAAGTTTAAAAAAAAAGTAAAACTATGTAAGTTTAATTGAAATTAGTGATTGTGACAAGGTTGACATATGACTTTACAATAAAGGGGCTTAAACACAAACCATGAATAACAAATCAAGAAAACTATTCGATCCACAAAAGAATATAGGAAATTACCGTTTCATTACAAACGAAAAGAATGCACAAAGAAAAACCTAAACCTACACGAAAAAAAATCTTAGCATAACAGGGATCACTATATTCAATGTCATTCCGGCAAAACAAAATGGACTCGTCCAAGTAAATTTTCGGCTACTTCCTTCTCTACTCAAAACTCGTTGCTCGTCGATGGCCGACACGAAACTGATCTCTCCGGCGTCCTCTGCCTCGTCAGTGCCTGCCCTCTCGCGCCAGAATTCTCGGCCCAGTCGGTGCAGCCCTCCCAAGCTGCATTTCTGGGACTCTGGCCTCCGTGTGTTGACAAGAGTCAAGCCTGGCATGGCCTACTAGTTATTTTAATAATACTTGAGACTTGGATTAATATGTAGTGGCTTACTCGACATCCCAATGGGCCCTGTGATAGTGAAGTGACCGTGGGAGCGTAAGAGTGACGTAAACTTGGTGGTAGTGAGGTAGTGCGAGTGTGGGGGTCGGTGTAGTTGATGGCAGTGGTTTTCCCTGCCGGATTTTCCAAAAAAAGTGGACTCTGCGATTTCCGAGATAGCTGTAGGACGTCATGTTCTCCTCACTTTATAACTCCAGGTACCTAATTTAACCTAATTAATAGTGACAGGTTACATAAAATTTTAATATAAAATTGTTAACCTAAATAGCTCGCTTTGTATCTTTTCGCTAAAAAATAAAATTCTCTCTCACTCCTCATACCTGATGTTATAATAAGATCTTATCTCTAAATTTATTTTCTACTTTGAGCTTCTGCCGGCTATGGGAATAATCACGATCTATTTGTTTATTTCTGAAAAGCTGGGGAAGGATCCATAACGGGTGGTTAGCCACGACATTACAAAGGTTATTAGTGTAATTTTTCTTAACTCTAACGCCTTTAAATATATTCAAATATTTTCCTTCTATTTAGGACAAAAGTCGTCATTTTCCTTCAACTTTAAATAACATTGGCTTAGTTTATTCCCTGAACGATTATTTGCTATCTGTATCGTCTTTATAGATATTATTTTATTTAAGAACTAGTATTACTAGTTATTGATTCATACTGCAAATTAAACTTAAATTAATAAAATAAAATTACAATTTTCTGAATAATCTTGAATAAAAACGTAACAAATAGAAATGTTATAAACAGATTAAGGAACAAAATAAGCAACTATCATCTAAAATTCATATAAAATTCATATAAAATTATACAAATATTTTGGCCAAGCTCAGATACGAGGCGTGAAT